>KK121568.1:223238-241115 GCA_000611955.2 Stegodyphus mimosarum | reverse complement strand
AGGAGTAATAAAAAAGTCATAATTTAGTTTATTTTGTAAATTAAAAAATGAAAATTTCTCTAAACATGTCTAAGAATTTCCTCGAATTAAATTTTGAAATTAATTATGTTTAAATATGATAACATAAGATCTGAGGCAACAGGAGACATACAAACTGAGGGAATACAGATTTTGATATTCTATTTTTTTTTTTTTTTAGATTTGTGCACAGATTAAATGAAAATTTAAGCTTCACATTCCTAATTTTTATTAGATTGTCCACAAGTACGAGCAGTAAAAAAATATAGTCATGCTAAAAAGTTTTCTGAAGTTTATGCATAATACAAGATGGAGGTTGCAGCAATGCAAGTTGACTTCCTAACCTTTTTTGTGTTAAGTTCAATCCAATTTAAATTTGGAGATAAACAGGCTACATTATCCACTAGATTCCTTTGGTTTAATCTATCTTACTTAGCAAAATTGAAGGATACTGACAGAAATAAAATTTAACTGTTATATATATGTATGTAGAGATTAAAAACAATTATTATTTAACATACAGTCTTACGTTTGCCAAGGCCTCCTACACATGCTTATTTGGGTTCAAGCTTAGTGAGTAAGTAGGCCATTGTATTTGAATTATAGCTTTGGTTTCCAAGCATTCTGATATCAGAGCTGTTACATGTAGATAAGCATTATCAACCACTAGCAAAAAATCTGGGCCAACAACTTAATTCCTAAACAGACTTAACACGGGATTCTATGACCATGTGCCTGTAAATAAGTATAGAACATTCATCAAAAGATATACTGCTTGGTGCTGACATTTTTAATGAAGCCATTCTAAACATAGAAACCTCTTCCACAGAAACAAGATCTTTCATAAATAAATTCCATGTTTCTTGCTCTTTCCAGGTCAAAATACATCCAGTATATATTTCAGCCCAGGCTATATCTAGACATACCAGTAAACAGTACACAGCCCCATTAAACATGGCAATGAGACCAGCTTATATGGGCCCCTTTAGAAGATGAAGGGGGCAAGACACAAACTTTTGGCTTTTCTTGCATAAAACTGAATTTCATGAAATCTTCAAGCAACAGTATAATGGCTGATTAAAGTTCATGTAGCAACCTGAAGATCTAAAACCAACTCTCTTACAGTCGCTTCATAATCTCTTCAAGCGAAGAATGCAGAAAATATTCTTTGGATGGAGCTGTTGCTGGTCACTCTTGAGCAGGCTGTCTACTATTTGATTCATGGTTTAAAAAGCAATTACAAACTTTTACTATCGCACTTTCAAATGATATTCAGATCTTAGGTCTTCATTTGTGTTTGCTCCCCTCTGCATCTACCAATTAACTACCACTTTTGTTCTTCACTTAAATGTTGCTTTTGAGTTATAATTAATAAATATTAAGAGCCCACATTAAATAAAAATACATGCTTTATTGCAACATGTATTTACTGGGGAATTAATCTGCATATTTCATGCACTATCTTGTGTATAGAAGTCCAAATCTGTATTCAGCTGCAGATATTTAATGTAAATATTTACACCACTAGACACTGGGCTCTTTAATCAGGAAAACTTTAATCAGTGAGCATAGTTTTTCAAATTATCCTTTAATTCAAGTATTTCAAAACCAAAGAAGCAAAATGAAGATGCACATTATCATTAATTAAACTATCACCTATTGCATCTTAAAAAAAAAAATTATGAATAAAGAACTTTGCCTCAGTATCTTTCAATAGTCGCCATTTCACATTGTCAATGCAGTCATCCAAAATGATGCTAATCCATATAATAATTCAACAGCTTAACAAAAATAAAGAAAACTTGGTTCTAGTCAATGGTACTCCAATCATGATGCCTTTTTCAACATTGTAAGTTGCTACTTTATGATATTCATGTAGAACATGACCTATCGCATTATTTAGTTATGTAGCTATTTCTCAGATAGCCCCACTGAAACATGATTTTTAAATATGAAAATAGGTTTGAATACATAAATGAAAATGATTTCATTAATTAATTAAAATTAAATTTTTTAAATTCCACTGAAATTAAAGATTAAAATTACAAGGAGCTATAGGCAATTTTGGCGAGTTTTTCAAAAAGATTGCCAAACCATTAATATTTATCCTAACTTGTCAAATATTATCAACAAATTGCAAAAAACAATTAAAAGTACAAAAATGACGACTAAAAATACAATTTACAGCTAATACAATAACGCAAATTAGAAATACAAAACTGATAGATTAAACTTTATGCATAATATATGATATATTACAGTACTTCTTCCCATGTATACAGTGATCTGCTTTAACTTAAGAAAGCATAAAAGAATTACACAAATTCAACATTACGTACTTTAAACATTATATATAAGGGTTGCTCAAATGAAGGTGGCACTACAGTCGGTGTGACAAATAGTTTAATGGTATTAGTAGTTAGTGACAAATAGTTTAGTGGTATAAGTATACAAAATAAAAAGTAATACATGTGGAACATATGGCTACAACATATAGTTGCCTTACAGGTTGAAACAGGTGTTCCAGTGGTCCATGAGATGATAGAGTGAAGTAACTCCAGAGTTGGCTGTGGAACTGGTTTTCAACAGCTGCTTGGATATCATTCTTGTCTGCAAATCATGTCCCTTAAGAGCTTTCTTGAGCAGACCATACATGGTAATCACAAGGTGAGAGGTCAAAGCTGTGGGGAAGGGATGTTCCAGAGTCTTCCAGTGAAATTGTGTTAATGATGTTTAGCATGCAACAGCTATATGAAGACAAACATTATCATGCAAGAAAGTAACTCCATGTGGCTGGTTCATCATTTCCCCCCTCAGTTTAAGTAATATAGCATAGTTGTACCCAGAGTCAGCCATTCCAACAGCAGTGGGCCACTGATGTCGAAGAAGGATGTAAGCATGACTTTTCCAGCTCTAATGGATGAATGAGCTTTCTTTGCCCATGGGGATAAAAGGTGTCACCATTTCATGCTCATGCGTTTGGTTGTCGGATCAAAGCAATGACACCATGTTTCATCAGCAGCAATAATCCGAGAAAGGAAATGGTTTCTATTTCATGATAACACATAAGATTCTTCAGGTAGACACTCATATGGTAATTCCTTTGCTCCCCTGTCAGATGTTTCGGAACCTTTTTACTGTAGAATTGTGTGAACCTTCTTTTGCTCATAGACATTCCTTCCGCTATCTCGTGAGAGTGGTAATTCACCGATTAATTCTCATGAGACTGTCCACAGCTGCAATTGCTTCCTGGGTGATAACCACAAGCACTTGATCTAGTTGTGCAAATTATTGACTTCCTCAAAGATCTTTTATATAAAGTCTTTAATGTGACTGAAGGATTTCATAAAAGCAAAAAAAAAAAAGATACTGCAATGCCCTGTACCTTGGCAAATCCCTATTGATTGAAATTTATGTAGCAGCCATTACCTTGCTTGTTTTGTCAATGAAAACGATTCCAATAACTAGTTCTGAAAAGGAATTAAAACCCACTTTTTTTTTTTGCCTTGGGCATCACATAAGGTTTCTGAATTAATAATTCAAGATTCTGGAAAGGGCATTACTTAGTATTTTTACTTCTATCTATGCATTTTTCTGTCCATCCTGTCATTCTACATGCAATTTTTGGTACTTAAGTATTAATGCAACCACCTTAGAAGAAACTGCCAAATTTTCAGTATGTGCCAAACTCTGGTAAACATGCTTATAACATCCTTCAGTCGAGAAATGATCCCATTTTCATATGTGTTCTTTTTATTGTATTCCAAGTTAGGTTTTCATTTTATGTGATATTTTTTGACTTGGACCTCATTTTAAAGTACATGCTTATAGAATTTAACAGCAACTGAAAAACTACAGGAATATAGTATTTTATGGCAAAATCGCTAAGGAGAATAATGATGAGGCGTGTTTGGTAGATAGCCAGTTTGCAATGCCACGTTTGTTCAATTCTCTGATGTTTCTTGAGAAAAAACAGATGCATGTGTACAAGAAAAAAAACAGCACAAAAAGTTTTTATGTATCGTATAGTCTTTGATTAATCATTAAAATTTGCATTTTAAATTGTTAAGTGTGTTTTAAGATCAATATCAATAGTTCAGCAATCTTTTTAAAGGAAGTCACGAAAATCATCACTATTTCACTGCTAATTAATTTTGCTCATCTGCAAAAAAACTGACAAATTTCATAAAGATCATGCCATTAGTATGAAAATATCCAATTTTCAGCTTTCTTAAATATATATTTCACCATCCACAGGCAAAAGCAGCACCTATTATTTAGAGAAAACTTTCATTTATAGTTTACTTATCTGTTGGCAGTGCTTAAATTCTAATGGAACCAACCCATTAGAGCCCAGCTCCAGTATTTTTCAGTTTTTGAGACAAATTGTAATTTTAGTCGGAGACACTGGAACTCTAACAAAGAGGGCTCCATCACTTCTTATGCAACTAAACCACAAGTTCAGCAGAAAAGTCTTTCTATGTCTGAAATTTTATTTTAATAATAAGTAAGCCTTAAAAATGAATTCTAACTTCTGAATGCATTCCTGTCCTTCCCTCAGAAACAAAGTAACCACCAAGAGAAGCTTATTCTCCATGAACAGCAATGAATTTATGACAGCGGGTAAGATTTTCATTCCCAAAAGTACCGGAGTTGCTCACTCTAGTTGAAGACATACAAGTACTCAAAAGTTTTCTCGCAGAAAGACAGACTTTTTGGAAAGATGTCACCAAATACAGGGAAGGGGAGATGATGAAAAGTGTTGCTTGTACAAAGCTTACATTTGCTCTCAGCTAATCTTTGGATTCGGGCAAAATTTTTTCCTCTTATCACACTATGTTTGATAGCTAGAATTATATTGGCAGGGGATTATGGTCAGACAGCAGTCTCTCTTTGTTTATATATATATGCATCTTCCAACATATTCAATATTCCCAGCTTAAATTTAGCTGGAGCCCAGCTCTGCTATTTCTTAGTTTTTAAGTGAAAACATTAAGTCTAGTGCAAGCCTCAAACTAAAGAGTACCAAAATTTTATATAATTATTTAACACTATTTAATAATTAATTAAATTTATCTCGAAACTAGGCAAAACAGCAATTTTACTTTGGCTTAAGCAGTAGAATTCCTTTTGCTCCTGAAGAGAACAGACCTGTATCTGATTGCCCTTGAAACTGATAGAGTTTTGCTAAAAATCTACACTAAAATACTGTTGTTGTTTTGCCTAATTTTTAGTTTTGCATTGGCAGATTTTTATTCATATTGTTACATTCTTTACTGAATTTTACTTATTAATTTATTTATTTAATTACATCTTTGTCCTCTTTCCTGACAAACTTCCACAGGGCTCTGGCACTTCTAAGTTTAGAAATTAAGCTTGGTCGGTTTGTACACTTCCTCTAACACATCAGAGATCAAAGGTGTAATAATTTGAACTGACATCTAATTCCTTTAAATTATTCATTGAGACTGATAATAAGTTACTCCACTCACCAAATTTCACTTTTTTAACATCACCAGCACTTAAATTCTGCTGGAGCCCACCAAAGCTCTGTTTGGGTAATTCTCTACTTTCTAACAAAACTGTGATTCCAGCTGGGACCACTAATAAGATGAGCTATGGTATTTTAATTTATTCTTTAACATCTTCTTATTAATATTATTTTAGACCTTTCAATTATAGCCCAAAGAGGCATTAGCCGAGATGGGCTATTAATCTCAAAATGGCATTTTGCACTGAATCACTTAAATGAGATATATCACTTTTCAAATTGTTGCCACCAAATATTATTGCCCCATATTATATTTAAAGAAACTAAATAATGAAAAATCTGTATGAATGTGCATACGTTTCTTGCACTGTGAAAAAACAATGGCACCTAGACTCGTCAAATTTTGAATAATGCAGTCCTCCACCTGAACATGTGCATCTAGAAGCCTCAATTTGGAACTTACTTTATTGCCGCTTTCACATTTTGTAAAACTTTAATGAATTTTCAATTTAAAAAATCCAATGATTTCAAAGCAAGCAGTGGCAACATTGTAGGAAATGAAACATTTCATTTCCAGCATGTGAGACTAGAAATTTTAAAGATATGCTGCTTTTAAGTATTTTTAGCCCAAAGTTTCATTAACCCAAATGCTCTCAAAAACATGTATGTGTCTATAAATTTAAAAAAAAAAAAAAAAATACCTGCTTGCGACTAATATGAAATCTGAATGTTTACAGATTTTATTTTTTTAGTTAATCCCCCCCCTTTTTTTGAAATTTACATTTTCTGACAGCCTTTCAATACTGCAGCAAAAACAAAAGTATATGGCATTCACAGATAGATATAGCATACAACATTCAAATTTAAAAGCCAATATGAAACGAAAAATAAATTTCATAAAACTGATAGTTTGAAATTGAGAATAACTTAAAATATCAACACAGATTTTTGGAATGAATGCAACAGTCTGGCGAAACATGTAAATTTGAAAATTGGGGGGGGGGGAACAATATCAGTGTATTTAAAAAACAATTAAGACTCCAAATTTTTTTCAAATTATAGTTTTCTGTAGGAATAAAGTTATATAAAAAAAATGCTTGCAGTGCAATTTTGGGAATTAAAAAAACCATTTTGCTCACATCATGTTATATTCATCATACTGCTCAAGTAACAAGATGGACTTACTGTTTGCAATACTCACATTTAAGTCCACTGAAACTTTGACAATAAATCTAAGATACGCTCCAATATATTCTCACTGACACTAGTTGAATTCTCTGACTTTTATTAAAATTCCTGAACATGGAAAATCTTATGAAGACCAAGGTGAAGTCCCAAAGACAGCCCAGAAACAGCTAAATAACTAAAGAAAATATTTGTGAGTGAGAACAACAGACTCATCATTTGGAAAAATACACCAATTAAGAGTTAAAGAATTCTGCTTTCAAAGGACAAAATAATAATAACTAAGTACTTAAACTATTTCTGTCAATTTTTTTTTAAAAATCTTTTTATATATACTCTATTGTAAATCTGTGGTAATCACACACAGATGCAGCTGATGTAATTTGAATGTCAAAAAGCGTTCTGTCACTTAAAATCATAACAAATGCTGGGCTTTAAATTCTGATCACATAATAAATAAAGTTCACTAGCTAAAACCCTATAGAATAAAAATAGCAGATAATATATCAAAATAGTAAAAGTTAGTCATTCTAATTAATTGTGTAAAGATTTGACAGAAATACATAAAAATTTTTAAATAATCAACACAACAGCAAGCTGTGTACTTTGGTCAATATTCAGCTGGATGAAACAGACACTTTTTATTAAAAAAAAGTTTTAAGCTATTGCCAGGTAAAATGTTCCATTATGTTTCAAAGGAAACAAAGATGGCAACTGATAAATTAATTACTAACATAATTCAACCTTTTTCAGGTATTAATAAACATTAACATGTATAAAATGTAGAATTTTGCAATTTGTTTTCATATTCAGCTGGATGAAACAGATACTTTTTATTATAAAAAGTTTTAAGCTATTGCCAGGAAAATGTTCCATTATGTTTCAAAGGAAACAAAGATGGCAACTGATAAATTAATTACTAACATAATTCAACCTTTTTGAGGTATTAATAAACATTAACATGTATAAAATGTAGAATTTTGCAATTTGTTTTCATATCTGCTTTATCTTTTCATCAGTTCCAGATGAAAATTTTTCTCCATTATGACAGTGAACAGAAGATATCTTTAATGACATTTAACACATTATATGTACCAGGAAAACAGCTTATCTCAATCCAGTTTTTGATATATTTGATGCCATATAAAACCTAGTGCCTTTGGCAGTCATCTGTATAGCCTGATCCAGGCTGCTTTTTAATACTGAGAACACAGCTTAAATTCAATCACAGCCCTGCTCCAGTATTTCTCAGTTTTAAGTAAAATTGTAATTCTAACCAGAGCCCTATATAAGATGAACTTGGTCTTTTTAATTAACTATTTAACTGTTTTTACTTTATTTTTTATTCACATTTGATTTAAATTTTTTCATTTCAGTTATTCACTTTTTTCACCTTTTCTGATGGCTTTCATTAGGGCTCTGGAGCTTCTAATTTTAGAAATTAAGTCATGACTAAGCAATAATAATTTAAATTTTTCATTAATATTTTTACCTCTTAAGTACCTCAAAAAATGTTCACCAGTAAAATAAATTACAGATTAATCGTTTTCTTCCTGAATTATTCTTTCAGATTTTTATATCTGGTATAACTATCAGAAAAAAAAAAAAAAAAAAAAAAAAAAAAAAAAAAGCCAGTCTGTCTGCAGAACTACTTCCTAGAAATAGGTTGCAGAAGATAAGTTTTACTTACGCGGAGAAGTTAATTATTTTTAAAAAATAATCTTGCTATTATCATATCTATAAAATAAGTTATATGATAGAGAAAAAGAGTGAGGAAGGACTGAAGAAACTCAGATGTACATTATAGTTGTAAATTTGAGTAGGATTTCAATTTCATGCTACTTTATTCATTGGTTAGCATGAAAAACGTTTTTAAATTATGATGCACCAAAACAAAAATATTGAGAAAGCCGTATCACAGAGTAATTAAATAAATAATTAATTCTTAACTACTTTGAACATAAAAAATGGAAACTGCACTTATTTCAAAACCCACTGCATAAACAACTACACGCTGAAGATCATACTTATGAAATATCTTAGAATATAATTCTTTCTATAATAGAAACGTAACAAATTAAGAACTCTTTCAAAATTCTGGCATATTGTATTAATGAGAAAACAGATAATGTTAATAATACAGTTAACTAATAAAGATATTATTATTTAAGCAAACACTAGCTTTCAGTTTTTTATCAAATGTTGTATAAACCTCTACTTGCTATATCAAGGTTTAAGAACGTAAACATGGAAACACGTGTACAAGTGTTTTGTTTTTGACAAGCGTTCAGGGATTATTATCCTGACAACATTTGATTATGCTGATAAGACATTTTTACTTTGACATTTGCTATTTTTTTTAATCTCACGTGAAACAATTTAATTTCGCAAGTTCTTTCTAAAGACTTATTTTTCAAATACATAAAATATTAGAAGTGCTTGTTCAATGTAGAAATATTGTAAATCTATTAATACTTCACTATATTCTTAGTTTGAAAAATAATGGTAGTGAAACGATAAACTCATTTTTATGGAAAATTTAAGAAGAAAAATGTTTATAATAGGTTTATAAAAGTCTCCATGCATGTGTAAAATAAGCGCTACGCTCTCATTCAGGAAGTCAAATACTTGTCTTTACCCCTTCGGGCCAAAAGACTCTTTGGTGCACAATAAGATTTCTGTTCTCAAGAAATACCAAAAGTAAGTTGTCAACAATGAAATGACAGTTTTTTTAATAGAAGCAGCATATAAGACGGAGGTTAAACATTTGAGTCAGTTATCATAATCTTAACTTTTGATATCTTTTTACCAACATTTTAAATAATTTTTAGAGTGCTATTACTCAGTATAGTGATTTTTGTTTTGCATGATTGGCTTAACTTATAGTTTTAAACCTTTCTCATTACTTTTTTTTTCCCGCCCTGTTAATGATTAAATAGTGAAGTATACGTTAATATCTTTGTTTTCTTTCAAATAATAATTATATTGTATTCCGCCTTTGTATATTTTTATCTTCTTTCAGATATATTCATGCCTGGGTTTGTTACTAAGATGTCTAACATAGACAAATGGTTGATATTTAGTATTCTAGAACCAGATTTCATATCAAGTATTAAAGTAGCTTGTGTATTTGGAAGTTCTGGAAATGAAGCCCTAATTGTAAACAAAGACGATGACGTTTATGCCTTAGGATCTAATTGCAGCGGATGTTTAGGACTTGGTGATTCTCATGGAAGTTTAGAACCACGGAAAGGTAACATAAAATTATGAGAATTCTTCAGAAGTGCATTATCTCAGTATTTATTTATACAACTAGTTACACTGTGTATTTTAATTTGTAACAAAGGTGTTTTGCTAGTAAATATTTAGTAAAGTAATGCATTTAATATTTGGCAGTTTGTATTGGTGATCATTGCTAATTATTGTTAAAGCAAACTAGTATATATATTCTTTTCTCTAGTGCAGCTTGAGTTTAAGTTTGTGTTTTTAGCATTAAGCATTACCAAGGAAGTGAAATACAATTGTAAAATTACTTCAGAAAATGTATTGAAAAAGTCTATTAAGTATATGTGTATTTGGAGCTGGAACACATTTTACTACTGCATGAAAGTGATGTTGACTTAAAAAGAATTATTTTCATAACAATTTTGTCATCTGTAATGGCAAAAGAAAAAAAAATAATTAAAAAGGATAATTTAGTGCTGAAGTAAAACCAGTTAGCTTAGTCCAAAAAACAAAATTTTATTGCATTGCATAGACTAAATGTTTTTGTTATTTATTTTTTTTTATTATTATAGTAAATATCAATGTATATATATCACTTATTTGAAAATTTGAATGTAGTAGTTACATATATGTACAAAATATTACTCATATGTCATTTAAATCAATAAAATTTGTCTTTTTATTGTTATTGCTGGTATGACTTTTTTTTATATTCCATTAATTTTGATAAAACTCGTATGAAGTTATGCTCCTCTCAAGGTTAAAAAAAAAAAGGCTAGTTGTTTATAACATAATAATAATGCAAGCATTAAGTACGAGAAGATTTTACGAGCTGGTTTTATATTATTTAATTCATTACGGATATATTTTTGATTTACTAATATCTTTATGGAATTGACCACCTCTTCTATTCCATAAATTTCTACCAAAGTAGATTAAATCCCCAAAATCATAAATATTTATGCAACAAAATTTCAAATATCTGTTTTCTTTGGCAATATAATTACTTTAAAAAGGAATTATATCATAATCTGTATTTTTATTTACTTTACTAAAGGTAAACATAAGATATTTTAAAAGTTGTTTTCTCAGATGCATGATATAAATATTGAGCTAATAACTTATTTAATTATTCAGGTTTCTTTAATTTTGTAAATTAAGAACCTGTCATTACCAGAAGAAAAATATGATTATTCGCATCTCCACAAAAAGTTGTGAATTCATTGATAGTTTTATTTGATGAAAAATGTTTGTTTGATTAATTTTAGGGCTCACAGATGCTATTCTGTTTATAAAATAATAATTAAAGGGATTATTTTAAAAGAAAAAAGGAAAATTAATTATGTAAGGTCGATATTTACATTCTCGTAGCCAATGGATATTATTCAGTGAAATGAAGCTTAACTATAAAGAATATAAATACCCAAGTTTATATATGTACCCAAGTTTGTGTGTGATATATGCATCTGAAAATTAGCTGCTGCCGCATGTGTGGTAAAAAATATGACAAAAACGTAGCAACAACATTGCATGTTGAAGCAAATGATGAGGATAGTTAAACATACTATGGTATCTTAAATTATAAATAATTTGTTCATGCTTGCTCTATTATTCATTGTTTTACTTGTTATGAGATCATGACAGAATTTCATGTATCAGCTTCATATGCATTTATTACCCTGAAGCTTCATGCACTACATGACAATGTAATTTAGAAATTAAATCATTAGTATTCATGAAATTACATACTATTTATTCAGCTTTCCACAAGTAAAATTAAAGTTCTTTAAAATGTAATTTTATTCTTCCAAGTTATTTACAATGGCCATCAAAATTAAATGATAAAAATATACTCACTAAGTTAATGTTACAACCAGTGCCCAATGCTGTAATTATTTATGGAATCGAGGGAGATCAAACACAAATGAAGGTCACCTAGGATTTGAGTATCCCTCAGAGTGTCATTAAAAGAGTGTGGAGCTGCCTTTTTAAGCACTGGATCAGTTCATAGACAGCCTGGAACAACAATTGCATCAGAAGACTGTTTTCTATCATTGTTGGCTCAAAGAAGCCGTGAAGCAACTACGAGAGATTTGGTTTTAAACTTTCAGGCTTCCACAGGATGAGATATTGGAACCCCAAGTTAGACTGTTTAGAGGTGCTGTTGGCTCAGAGTTTTTGATAATTGATGAGAATGCTTGGCTTTATTGAGCAAATGTGGTGTCAGAATCCTAACAAGCAGAAGATATCACTGGAATGGATTGGCCTCCGTACTGACCCTTGAGCATGTGTGGGTTGGCTTAGGACACTGAATTTCAGCAGGCCAAATTCATCCTTGGGCCCTCCAGGAGCTAAAAAGTGCACTTTTAGAAGAGTGGCATTCAATTCCACAAGACTTAATCAATACTTAAGTCTAGGTAAAGTCTATGAAATCAAGATATGAGTTATGCATATCTGTCTGTGGTGACCATACACCATATTCAAGAAACATTTTTCCCACAAGAAGTGACTTAATTTTTCCATCATTTCCAATTGCCATAAATTTGTTTTAATTTCAATATTTTATGAATAATCAACTGCCAAACATTGTAATTTATGTTAACTAATGCTTTTGTACAAATTTCTGTTAATAATTTTGTATCCCGTTATGTTTTATTTCTGCCATTATCCTTTAGTTTTGATGATCAGTGTACATACAAAGTCCGAAATTTGTATCTCAAATATTCAAAATGGTTTATAATTTGGACCTGCGAATGACTGAAAACCCCCTTTTTTTGTTTAGAATTTTTCTTGTTTGATTTACATTTGCGCATTTGATATTTTTTCACAAAACATGTTGAGAATCCCAGTTCTGAATTTCATTTTGGTGCTAAATAAAATACCTCCATATTGAAGAAATGGCCATTTATTAGCATAAATTTGTATGATCAATAATTTAGCTTTGTAGCTGCTTTTTTGCATGGTATACATCTCAAGCCAAAACATTGTTGATTTTACGCTTATTGAATAATTTATACCCATTATGCTAACCTCATCAATTTTTGTTTTCATCATCATATGATGGTAGATAGAGAAATAAATCATGTAGCGAAGTCTAAACTTTTTTTTTTTTCTTTAAAAAAAAATAAATAAAAAATTTTAAAAAAAAATCTGAAAGATTTCAGATTTTAAATTACGTCCAAAGGCGTGTTTTTTTAACGTTTCGTGTGCTACCTTTTTTTATTAAATATCATGTACTACATACTCAAACCATAAAATTCAGTTCAAAATCAATATCGCAAAATCATTTTAAAATGAACATATCTTTAGAATTTCCGTAAGTCTTGTGTGCTGGAGATAAAAATGTTTTTTTTTTTTCCGTACAGTGTTGCCATTGCTCGCTTTGAAATCATTTAGTTTGTTAATCAGAAATTCGTTGAAATGTTACAAAACATAAAATCGATAATAAAGCAAATTTCAAATTCAAAATTAGGGCTTCCAGATGCCCATATTCGCAGTAGGATTACGTCATTCAAAATTCGATGGCTCTAGGTTTTATCACAATGCGAGAAACATGCATACATTTATGCAGATTTTTCATTTTTTAAAATTTAATGCAGAGCGATAACATTTAGTGGCAACAATCTGAAAAATGAAACGGGCATTCAGAGTGAATCGACGCAAAATCGCAAAACGAAAGTAATAGTCCTTCGGGACTAAATCCCTTTGGACTAATAAAATTAGTAATTGAATATGAAACAGCATGGTAACCTTTTATGTTGACATTATACTTAGCGCTGATTAGATACTTCAATTGACTTTGGTTGAATTGCTTGTTTTTGTGTAGAAACTCAGCCTATCCTAACTTCTTCTCACAATGAAGCATTCTGTTGACAAGGAGAAATTTAACAGACATTTCTTTCCATATGCAAAAAATAGATTTTATAAATGATACTGATAGGTCATTAGATAATATTTAGTGCTGTTTAAATTGAGAATAACTGATTTGTTATTGAGATAAGTCCAGGACCAGTAACAGAGCTATTATTTCTGAATCAGGTAGCATAATTTAGGAGAGGAAAAAGTTTTAGAATTTAGAGAAGCACGGAACAATAAAATTAAGAGATGGTAAAATCTTCTAAATTTAGGAAAAGTGCTAGGATGCAAAATTCAGGGGCAAGAAAAATTTTGTAGCCGAGGCGCTTAGCATCAGAATTTTGACCCACAGAGACCGCCCCCATACTGAAAAATATCTAGTGCTGTCTCTAGAAAAACTTTAAATATATCTGAAAATGGTTAGAGTATATTGAAGGGTGCCCCTTGGATTATCGCTAAGGTGTTGTTTCATTTATTGCCAAGTAGTTGTTTCATTTATCGTCAAGTAGTTGTTTCATTTATCGTCAAGTTGTTTCATTTGTGGTAACCTGAGTAGTTGAATGTTATGGAAACCCTATTATGACGGAATTGGTTGCTTGATTGCAGTGAATTTGACTGATGAGATTTGTAAGTGTTGGATGTTGGTTAGAAAGTACGTTGCTTATTTTATGATTTACACAGTAAAATGGCTGAATGTGGAAAAATTAATTTGAAGAGTCTGTACAGTTTGAAATGAAAAGGAAAAAAACATTAATTGATTAGTGTGTAAATGAAGGTTTATTTAGTAGCCATTATAAATGTCCTGTTTGTAGGAAGGAAATGCATATGGTCGAACGTCGGAGGATACCGGTACTATGGAGGATATTTTTTACTTTTATTTTTTGTGACGCCAGTATACAGATTCTAGTTCAGATAATTTTAGGAAGTTTTTGGATGCTGTTAAGGAATTTTGTTTGACTGAAGACAGGAAATTTGTAAATAAAGTAAGTGGATATTTCCTTTGTGTACTGCCAAGATGAATTTCCTTTTTTATGTTATTTCATTGTTTGATTCAAAATATAGTTTATTGAGATTATATATTTTTTCTTGGCTGCTCCTTTGACTTTTTAAGTGAATATAAATTGGTATGTACATGGACAAAGTCAAGGGAGTGCGCAATGCCTAGTTTGTGCAAATCGGAGATTTTTTTTTTTAAGCAGGTCAATGTGTACATGGAGACCGAAGCAATTTTTGGTTCAAAAATCGCCTCTACACAAACACTATGTACTGCCAAAATCGCCAATTTTCACCAAGGGCCACTCGTAAATGTATTTTTACTCTGAGAATTTATTTATTTGGGTCTCGGATAAACCTAAGTATGTGCAGGAAATAGGCATAGGTATAATGAATAACCTTCATTTAATTCAGGCTGAACTTCAAAGGGTAATAAAAGAAAGACAAAATTTAGTGAAAAACATGTCTTTAGTTGCCAATCTGATGATATATCACCAATAGGGTATATTGGATGCTAGTTAAGCTTTATGATAGTTGCCTTGAATTTGAAAGTTTTTTATATATTGCAAACAAAATGTGGATTTTCCAGTTAATGGAGAGAAGTGGTAATAAATGAAGATGACATAATGGGAATTTTCATTGTGATGACCATTTTCTGCTAATCTCCCAAATATATATATAAAATGCCACTAGAGGGCTGTGATACATAGGTATAGCCAATGATGTAACAATGGCAATGCCCCAATCATCAGTCAACTAATGGACAGCAAAGTCTGTAGTATGGTTTTAAATCTAGAATTGCTACATCAGTGAAGAAAATGACAGACAGAGAAAAAATTTTGATTGACAATTTAGTGGCAACCCTTGACACGGCAACTAGGAGACTGAATAATGAACAAGAACTGAACAAGAAATTAGTCTGTCTGTAGAATTAATAAGAAAGCATTAGCACAAAAAAGGAAGCAACTTAAACAATGTGTATTGAAAGAAATGTTTACAAAGGCAAAGAAATAAATATTGAGCTAGTTTGTGTAAATTTTGATTTCATTAAGGTCATAAATATTAATTATGAGTCAGGATTTCATATTTTTAATGTTATCTTACTAAATTTAAACTGATGGTTTAATATCTGGAGAAATCCCAAATCCAGAATCACCGAAGTCCTAATGATTCTGGATCTCGGACTGTGCACTATACTATATTTTAATTATTACATTTTGCATAGTTTATAACTATTGGCATTTTAAATTGTTTTACTTTTGTAAATAATAAATAAATCTTTCGTGAATATTTTTTTAAATGACTATGAGAATAATATAACTGGATTTGATTCCAAATATCATAAATCATTTTGAGATCTGTACAGTCTATAGCAGGGGTTCTCAGCCTGTTTTGGCTCATATGCCCCTTTCACCACTGCTAGCAGCTTCTTTCCCTTCTACTTTCCAAAACAGAAAAAATTAAATGTACATTTATTTAGATAATTACTGTTTTGTGGGAAGTAAAGGAAGTATTGAAATCGCAAGTTTTTGGATTTTAACGGAAATATCCATTTTGACCAAGTTAGAAATGAAACCAGGAGCTATTCACTTTAAATGTGTCCCACCCAAGTCCCCTGATGTGTCTCCTATGGATTATTGTGCATGTGGACTTTTAAAACAAGTTTTTTATAAGTGGCATCCCAAAACATTGGATGGTTTCTTGAAGAATGTGAAGGAGGAGTAAAATAAAATCAACCTTGGTGTTTTAAGAAAAGGACACTTATCTTAGAAATTAAAACGTAATTTGATAGTTCAACAAAAGGGCTATCAGACAGTTCATAATAGAAAATAAAATTCTAAGGTTTGTTTATATATAAATCTTTGCAAAATTATTACAGAAATGTGTGAACACTCTCTGTGGCTCAGTTAGATAAAAACTTTTTGACTGTCTCAGATTAAATTTATGATCACACAGATTATTAATCTAGATTACATTTATGTAAAGTAGCTTATTGATTACGTTAAGAAAAACTTCAAGTCCCTGCTCATGCTAATAGATTAAAAGTTGAAATAAAACACCTGCATATGGTTCATCATAGTTGCTTCTTCAGAAACAAAACTGTCTCTCTTAAGGCAGGAAGTAGTCAAAGAATTTGTATAAAGCTATTACAGGCCTTAGATCCAGAATCTTCTTGGCTTCAAGAATTCCGAATTTCAGAATTTTCTAGATTTTTGATCACAAGTTTCAGTCTATTAAGATTATATAGTAGTCAGTTTAAAACAGTAATAATCAAATATTCCCCATTAAGGTTTTTTTTTTTTTTTTAAAGAGGCATTTTGCATAAAGATATTTTTTTCAAAATCGCTGCCATGTGAAATTAAAATGTGACTTGAAGCTGAATTGGCAATATTTTTTGGATTTAAAGCCTATGTCAAACATTTAAAAAAAAACATCTGCATGCTTATCTTCTAATGATCTTTCAATGTCTCACACATCAAATTTTATATTCAAATTTCTCTAGAATTTTTAGATACTTTTATTTCATCATTGGGTTTTTAAAAGCTGCTTTGTATATGCATTTCAATGCATACAAAATTGGATATTCATTGGCTGATTGACAGATGTACAGTTTCGGGAAAAGATTAAAACAGAAATGTTATCATTTGCTAAAACGGTAATTCTATAATATTAATAGTCAGAACAAAATTGTAAGATCCTTCAAATCAGAAAATTAAAGAAAAAGCACAGTTTGTTATGTTCACTGAACTTAAGTTCCTCAGAATCTAATTCTTATTCTTCCTTTTCTTATGCTATGCCAACAGAAGAAAACTTATATGAGTAACCTCCCACACCAAATAAATGTATATTGGGATGTATTGTTTAGGTCAAACAGAAAAATGCAAACTCCCCAACCACTTAATTTCAGAAAGTAGGGTCCTGGCTACAGTGCAACTTGAATTAAAGTATTGTTATTAACTTTGATGTGATTCCCGTATTAGTAGGTTTTTGAGAGTACTGTACTGGAATCTCAGTCAATCTGGAGAAATATTGTTTTTATTGCACACCTCCTTTTTCTTGATTCCTAATCATTGTAAGGGGAAAAAACATTTCTTAAAAAAAAAAAAAAA
>KK121568.1:203075-215400 GCA_000611955.2 Stegodyphus mimosarum | reverse complement strand
TATGCAGCTAGCTTGTTCTCTGAAAATCAAACTTATGATAAGCTAAAAATATTCAGTAGTATTTTTTACTCAGGCATTGCTTTTTGGTTTGAGGGGGGGGGTCATGTTTGGAGGGGAAATTGAAACACAAAAATTATTTGAAATTCAAATATTTTTTGCTTTGTGGTTAATACAAGTAGTTATGTCTTTAATGAGTATAAACTAACTGTATTGATAATATTTATGATAGATTATTTAAAAACAAAATCAGTGATGTTTTTTGTCTTAAGTGTATGAGAAAGTTGTTTGTACTAGCAATTAAGGCTTATATTTCATAGTAATTTTGGTATTTTCTGAATGTCCACAGCCCTACCAAAAAGTAACATACTTGCTGGCAATTTTAGAGAGCCTTCACAAACTGATTGGCAACTAATTTTATGCGAAGCTTAATGTGCCAATGGCAAGAGCCATATTTAAAGTGGTGGTACTGTGAGGATTCCTTAAGAAAAATAGTCAATGAATAAAATTAGAGCAAGGAACATCGGTAGTAAATTGAATAGGTTACCTTTTCTAAAAAATTCTTCTGTCATTTGTTTGCACTGTTGTTTTATCCATGTACAGGTTAAATCAAGGCCAGCACATGCATATCCAAGTAGGCATCTTAGTTATTGCCAGGCCTTGTTAATTACTAAGGTTTCACTGTGGATGGAATTCCAAGGGAGAACCCTGGGGTTAAGTCAGATGGTCTCCCACCCCTGTTCCACTACCACCAACCTGTCAGAGAGATTTTCCACTGCCGTGTATTTTGGGTGCCTGCTTGCTGCACAGACACTATATGGTGACAAATATTCATGCTTTCTCTGGGATTCAAACCTGGACCCTTCAGTACGGCAGTCAGAGATACTAACCACTATTCTGCCTGAGTAGCTATCTCCATATACAATTTGTTTCCACTTAAAAACAGGTGGAGAGAATTGCACAGATTTAGCATCATGCACAATTTTGGCATTGCACACTGGTCAAACAATAAGTAAAGCAAACAGTAGTACTAAACGAGATACAGCTATGATTATACCAATTTCCGACCCATATTCTAACACTTTGCTTGCAATTTTTTGCATTGCATTTCCCTAAAATTCGGTCATTTAAGAAGTATAACTTTATGGAATGCGAATTTTTGCACTCTGTATTAGACAAAATGCCATATTTCTGAAAAAAAGCAATGTTTTTTTTTCATTCTTCAGCAAACTCCACAGTCCTGTTACATATTGTTATGAGAAAAGCAAGTGTTACTAATCATAAAAATGATGGTTGAATTTCAAAAGTGTGAATTTGCATATACACTCAGATATATACAACTCAGATATATGCATAACACAAATATGTATTATGCATATATCTGAGTTGCTAAATAAACACTTTTTGATGACATCATAGGTTGCCATATAATTATTTTGGTGACTTACTTTGTTCCTGTCTTTTCTATGAAATGCAGATAATCAGAAAGTACTGCAATTTCGTATGCAACTGTCAGGACTGAGTGTTCTGTGAAACATGGTAAAGTCTGTAATAGGGTCCTTATCCTCAAGTCTCAGGTCCTGAACTGGAACAGTGAGCTGATGAAATGTTAGCTTTGTTCTGATGTAGGTACTAGCTGGAAAATGACTGCACGTGAAAGGGATTTAAAATCCTCTTTTATTAAATCACTATTATTTACACACTTCCCAACTCGGGAGAGATACAGAAAGTAAAAGACCACACTTGGGTCGAACTTAACAATCAAATAAATTTAAAACTAAACCTAAAATAGAAATGATATTCAACTGTGCTTCGCAGAGCAATTCGCGGAAGTTGGCCTTTCACTAACTGGTGCGTAGCAAGATATACTAATACTAGCGCACTTCAAATTGCTTCAATATGCAATTACATAGCAAGCACTATGGCTTATAAATTTTAACTGCTAGCTGGTCAGACGAACGTTGAGCAGAGTGTCCGTGATCTGAGACTAAAGCTCTCTCACTCTGAGAGGTTTCTACCTCTGGCTTAAATAGTACTTGGCTGTACTTCAAAATTAGCATAAGCTGAAAACGCGCGCTTCTTCTGACGGGAAGTTGAAACAGAGAGGCGATAGACAGATTTAAATTAAAATAAAACTTGGTTAGTTTAACTAAAACCTTACAGCAACATGAGTTGAAAGGTCTGTATTACACAAAAAAAGTACCTTTAATCAAATGTGAGAAATAACATTTCACATAAATAAAATATATAACCCTTTTTTTTTTTGTTAAACTTCCACTTTGTATTCCTTTATACATATCCATCTTATAAATAAGAAGTGGGGATTCTTAAGTTTGAGATGAAATATTAAACTTATTTTCTCGCTTTCTTTTGATTTAGTAGCTTTTTACTTTAGTCGGGCTATTGAAAAAAATTGATTTTTTATTATTAGTTGAGAATAAAAGTTAGGTTTTTATTTATTCAATTGATTTTTATTTTATTGGTTTCATTTTCTTGACTCGTATATAATATAGAATACCTAATTGTCATTTATTTAAAATCAAACTGAGGATGAACTAGAATGTCTTGTTTTGTGCCTATTGATAAGAATTTGATATTAGTATTTATTTTGACTGTTGTTCACTTGATAAATCTTTACTTTACCTAAAGAATGAGCAAGATAAAGTTAACCTTTCTCTACCTTTATCAAAGAACAACAAAATCTAAACTTGGTTTATATACTTAGAAGAAATAAAGAGAAACAAATTCTGAAGAAATTCTTGTAATTTGGTTTGTTATATTTTGATTTTGACAACATGAGACAGAATAATATGTTAACAAAATGCATTTGTAGCTCAAGGAATTATAAACTAAATATGATTTTTAGGTTTTATTTTTCATAAATGGCTAAATGCTGACCATGCATTCACTGAAATATAAATTTAAGTGGTATCGCACATTTCTGCAGCATTTTTTTTGTTGCACTGTTTTGCTGAACCCAAGTCTTTCAATATTTTGAGTATGTGCATCAATATCAGAATCTACAAAATTATATCAGCTGTTTTCTTTAAATTGTTCAAATTTTGCAGCTCATTAGCTTGAAATTTATTAAATGATTCATTTCTTGCTGTTTTTTAGAAGGCAGACTTTTATTTTAATAATTTTTTTTAATGCAAGAGAAAAACAGGGACAGGCCAATGGCTCTATTGCACTGTTTGGTGATAGTTTTCGATTGTCAAAAATGGTCAACCAGAAAATATGTAAATGCTAAATATTATTTATACAGCTGTAAATTTCAATTTTGTTGCAGAAATTTTCTTTATAAATGTCTTGTTTATGACTGTAACTGAAATTGTTATGCACAAATAAATAAATAAATAAATAAATCTGTGTATTTGAATTGCATATATCAATAATTATTAACTTTATATTTTAGCAAACTCTATCAATACATCGACTTTTATTATTTACTGGTTTTATATTCAGTAGATATAATAGCTTATGTTGTCCAGATTCTAAAGATGATTGTGAATGAAATCTGTTTGCTTATTCCAACAGAATATCTGAGTACTTATACGTAGTATTTAAAAAGAAATTTCAAAAATTTTTATTTATGTATAAACATTTGATTATTAGACAGATTATTGATTTATGCCTTGATTTTTAGGTTTATGGATGGGGATATAATGGAAATGGACAGCTTGGCATAGGAAGTAACGCCAATCAAGCTAATCCATATCGTGTTTCTAATCTTCAGGGTGTAGTAATTCAGAAGGTAAATACTTTAGCTTCTTAAATATATATATATACATAAATATAAAAAAGTTGTTATCATTCCTTGTTTTAATGGTAAAAAATCATTATTCTTAACATATGATAACAGATTTTTAAAAATATTTTTTTTCTGAACACCTATATTTAACATTTCTACATGTGAATTTTGAAATTCAATAAAGGAATAGGCTTCTTAATTTTTAAGTATTAGTTTTTAATAATCAAGGCATGCCAGCTCTAACAGGTTATATGCATTCGATGGCATAAATTTACAGGGTCAAGTTATATTAATGTGACCACTTCCAGCATTTGACATCAGTGCTAAATAGCCTGTGACATAAGGCATAATAAGTATTTAAACTCTTTACATTGTTTATTCAAGTATCTTAAAGGCTTAATTTTAGATGATTTAAAAATTTAATGATAAAATCTTACTTTCTGTGATGGTATTTCCCACTTTCTGATTTTAAAATTTGTAAAGGATTGAATTTTCAAAATAAATGCATGTAAGTGAAATTTTTTCAGTTTATTTTTAAGCACTTTGAAGAGTTTTGTTTTGAGTACATAAAGTATTTTCCATTTTCTTCTAAATTTTAGGTTGTATGTGGTTATGCTCATACAATGGCACTCTCCGATGAAGGTGTGTTGTATGCATGGGGTGCTAACTCATATGGGCAACTAGGTACTGGAAACAAAGCTAACCAAGTATTACCAGTGAGAATTGCATCTGAAATAGGAAGGTAATTATTTCTTTTCTGTAATATTTATTTTCATTTTCGATGTATGTAAATGAATACCTATTTTGTGACTAGTTGTGACTGTTTGTGACTTTTAATATAAAGCATGTCAATACATGTCTTAAACGGAAATTTGAAGATGCAGTCTTTGTATGTCCCCTGCCCCCAGTCATTAATATTTTTCTTTTTTTTCTTTTTTTGTGTTGTTGTTTGCAATAAAATTGAATGTTATAAGGATTTAAAATTGATATTTCAGTTAAAAGTTTATGAGTGGGTTGTGTATTTGCTTTTACATTTTCTTTTAAAACAAAAATTTAGTTCTTTAATCTTAGTAAAATTCACTCACAAAGATCATTTAGCACATTGATTGGCAATTACTTTATTTTAAATCTTGATTTTCATTTTCAGATTCGCTACATTTTGAAATATATCCATATTATTGTTTGGAAAGATGTAGTTTATTCTGTATATTTTTGAAAGAACTAATAACAGTATGCTGTAACAAACCTTGCTGTTGCATATTAAAATCTTACGCTGCTGTGCCATCTTTCAGTGAAGTGATAACGGGGAAATTATTAAAAATTTGTAGTATCATTTTTATTTTATTTGGAAATCTTTTTAATATACTGTTTCATTTGAATGGAGTACTATGACATTTCAGTGTCATATAATGAAATTTAACTTCAACCTTTTTTATCATCACATCAATCTTTTGGCATCTAAATATTGAAAAGACCTTTAAACAGTTCAGACTTTTGAAGCTGATTTTATATTGATTTATTACTTTGCTGTAAGCATATGTATTATCATGTTTTTCCCTTTCTTTTAATTATATAGAAAATAATTTTGCAAGCAAAGTGTATTTAAAAAAAAAAAAGAAATTGTTTTGTTAATTTTATCCTGAAAATTTTGTCATCATCATTAATTAAAGTACCAGATATTGATATTCACATAAATGTTATGTTTCCTGACATTGATGTTATAAATGTATTGTGACCATTTTCTCTCCAGGGTTGTGGAAATTGCTGCCTCTCATTACAATCATATATCAGCTGCATTAACGCAAACATCAAAAGTTTATATGTGGGGCCAGTGCCGTGGCCAAGCTGTTACATCAGCAGCAGAAACCCCATTCCACTCTCTACATGATGTTTTTGCATGTTTTGCATCTCCTGCTGTGACATGGAAACCTATGGATTTAGGTAAAAACTATTTTAATATTAGTTTCTTAAAAGTTTTAAGTTTATGCAAATTGTTAAAATACTTTACTCTAATTTTCATATAACTTATTACTTAGTTTAGTCTTTTTTTTAATGATATCATGGCATGATAAAATGCATTGTTACCTGTAGTATTTTATTTATTATAATTGGTTGATATTCCAAACAGCAAAAGTTTACCCTAGGTTTTATTCTCACTAGACAAGCAAGTGGTGGCCCAAAGTTTCCCTCATATGTTGTCTAAATACATACCAGTTTTCCTCAAAAAGTCCATTAAAGTCTTCATTTCTTATATGCAGAAAGCACTTCTGAACATTGATATAATAAAAATAATTCTTTGTTTGATATTTAAAATTAAGTGCATTGAAACTTCTTGAAGACCCTTGATTCCAGACAATTTTGTTTTTCTGTGGAGCTCTTCCTTGATTCTAAATAAGATGTTTAATGATGGTTACAATTACTGATATGCGTAATAATTTACTATGTTAGAGTCGTTAAAAAAACAAACTAGAACAGGGATTCTCAATCAGGGAGGAGTTTCGTAGCTTCAGGAGGGAATGCAGTCAACCTTTTATTTAATTGTTGAATATTTAATTTTACTTTATGAATATAAAAAAAAGTACTTTTATTAACGTTTCAATATTTATCAACATTTTTAGTCCAAAGGGATTTAGTCCTGAAGGACTATTACTTTCGTTTTGCGATTTTGCGTCGGAAACACAAAAACGGCGTAACACTTTTCAAATTGTTGCCACTAAATGTTATCGCTCTGCATTAAATTTAAAAAAATGAAAAATCTGCATAAATGTATGCATGTTTCTCGCATTGTGATAAAACCTAGAGCCATCGAATTTTGAATGACGTAATCCTACTGCGAATATGGACATCTGGAAGCCCTAATTTTGAATTTGAAATTTGCTTTATTATCGATTTTATGTTTTGTAACATTTCAACGAATTTCTGATTAACAAACTAAATGATTTCAAAGCGAGCAATGGCAACACTGTACAAAAAAGAAGAAACATTTTTATCTCCAGTGCACGAGACTTACGGAAATTCTAAAGATATGTTCATTTTAAAATGATTTTGCGATATTGATTTTGAACTGAATTTTATGGTTTGAGTACGTAGTACATGATATTTAATAAAAAAAGGTAGCACACGAAACGTTAAAAAAACGCGCCTTTCGACGTAATTTAAAATCTGAAATCTTTCAGATTTTTTTTTTTATTTATCTATGATTTTTGTTGTTTAATTAATAAAACACATTGAAAGTAACCAACTTAAATTGACTTTGGAAAGAGGAGAGTGGGAAAGATCATCTAGCAATAGTGAAAGGGATGCATGGGGCAAATAAAGTTGAGAGTCACTGAACTAAAAGTTAATTGTAGAGTCTATTAAACAAAAATATTGAAGCAAAAGTGTGTTATTTTCATAGTGTGTAATAATGTTACACAGTAATCGCAAAATGTAATATGACAAAAAGCAATCCAAGGAAGTAATTTATTTTACACTTAATATTTTCAAATATTGTTAATGAATAATTTGAAAATTGCTGATTATTCAGATAATAATTCCAGGGTCTTAAATATTTCCTTTTCTTTAAAAATTTTTGGGGTGTATATTTTGTTATACTATGCTGATATTTTTCTGCTCTCTTTTTTCTCCCAGCAGCATCTGTTGTGATTTTTAATCTTGTTTCCAAGTTCAGTACTTTTTGTTTTGCAGATATTTTAGTGTAAGATTACTTAAAATTTACAAAATTTACTAAAAAATTATGAATACATGCATTCGTAGAACTAATACAACTTCCAAAACAAAAGTGACCTACTGCAGTAATCTGGAAAACAGAGAATGAACTACTATTATGTACCACTTTTCTTTACTTTTTCTGCTACATAGATAGCTGTAAAAAAATTAATATAAGTACTTCAAGGATGTAATGAATCTAGGATATATTGCAGTGGTTTTCTTTCTTTCTTTCTTTTTTTTTTGACTGCATGCACCGCTTTTACCATTGCTAGACGATCAAACACACTTCTTTTCCCAAACTTGAAAAATATGCATGTATCTAGATTTAGATTATTTTCTAAAGTGCTTTGTCTTTTAGAGTGTTATAAATAAAGATAAATTATTTTACATTGAGATAAGGATAAATTTATGTCTCAGAAATTCATAAAATCTGTATCCTCACAGAAAAGTACTTCTTCTCTTTGGAGATATATTTCCTTTTTGTATAGTACTTGGTTATTTTACTTTAACACTGTAATAATGAGATTTTGGTGGTTGCAAATAAATGTATTTGGTGGTCTGTAGTGAAGTAACAAAGTTGCCTTTTTAGAGAAGTATATTAGGATTGTAATGTTATTTTGTAAACAGAAATTCTAAACATTTTGTTTGGTGCTACTTTATGAACAGAAATTCTAAACATTTCATTGGGTGCCATTTTGTAACTATTTTTCTATAAACATAAATACCATCTAGCTCTAAAAGGAATTATTAACAGAGCACAAGAACAGTTACAAAGAAAATATACATCAGAAATGAACATACACTGAAATGAAACACCTAACTTATAGAAGTTAGAAATTAAAAGTTAAAAATTTAATTTTAAAATTAAAAGTTAGAAATTATGGACACATAATAATGAAGAACCTATCTTCAACGTAGCTGGAGGACGACTGACTATAAATCGCTCTCTTTGCCACTAGGTGGTATTTGATAAAATAGTTTGGTTACAAGCAAATAGTTCTGCTACATAATTATTAATATTAAGGTTTATTTGAATTATCAGAAGGTCACTTTTGAAATGGCCTTCTGTGGTAATTAGTTCCCATGTGAGTATTGATTACTCATTATTTATTAAATAAAATAATAAAATTAACTATGTCATTGAATTTGATTGAAGTCATTGAAATTAGGTGTCATTGAAAGAAATCCATTCATGAGCTTTTATAAATTAGCAAAATTGTTTAATATCCATTATCTTAAAGTAGCAATTACAAATTTTAGAAATTTATTTCTGCTTCTAAAACTATTGCAAACTTTAAATTCCTGTTTGTTTGATTGTTTGTCTTAAACTCCAATTGGAAGGAGTGGTACATTTCCCTTAGATCTAAGATATGTTATAAGATATATTTAAGAACTAAACTGTAAATTTTTTTGATAAAAGGAAACGTAACTTAGATGTTGAAGTTTTGGACAATCTGAGCAATTATGTGACTAATAGAAGAGGAAAATAAGTTGACAGTGTTTTTTGTTACATTAACAAACACCAAACTTTTTCTTTTCTAAATATAACAACAAAGACTGTCATTTCTGGAAGAAAAATAAATAAGAAAAAAAACTTTCATTGCTAATCCCTTTTTGATCTTTAATTATTTATTTTTGATTTTCTTGTAAATTTTTCTGTAGTACTTTTCAATTGTTGAATTAAATTTCCTTGAAGCAGCATTCATTAAAGTGTATCATCTTTAGTTAGTTCTGATCCTGTCCTTTCAAAAGTATATAAAAGTTTTAAATGTTTGCCGATTTTCGTCAATAGATGATAACCACAATTATTTATTCTTATTTTGTTTAAGTGATGAAATTTTGACAAGAGACTTACATCAAATTCTTTCAATGTGCAGAAAGCATATATACACTGAAACAATGATTTTAATAATGTATAAAATATAATAATTACATTTCTTTTAAATATTCAGTTATCCATTGAAAGCATATAGTTTTGCATACCATGGATAACAAACCAAAATCTGCAACAAGTAACATTTATTGCATTGGGAACATATGAATAAGTTTTTTGCAAAGTTCTGTAATTTAATTAATACAGTATCACATGCACAACTTCCTTTGTTCTTTGTTATTGAATATTTCAGTTATTGTACTTTATTCCCTAATTTTTCTAACTTGCAATTTATTATTTACTTCTCTTCGATTAATAATTATTGTATAAATTACCTCTTTATGTGTATGTAATTATTTAAAAAAAGAATGTTTCATTTTCAGATGTGGTTTTGACAAACCGAGTAAGTGATAGCCTGAGACAATCTTTTGATGAAGAGGTAATTCTTTTTGGTCTGTTTTTTTAATTATTTGTTTATTATAGTTTCCTGTTTCATATTAATTATTTATGCTTATGGACTATAATATTTTGGCACGAAGAAGAAATTATTCTACAGATGTGAAACTATATAAAAAGTTAGAATAGACGCTGGTCAGTTGCATCATATTTGTGTTGATAACATGAATGATTTAAGTTTAATTTAGACTGCTCATATATATATATATCATTTATATATATCCTGCAGTGGTACTGCTAATGCTAAATGGTAGCCTTATGAGCCAATACGTAGCTGATGGTTTATAAATATTGAAAGCACAGCCGAGAGTAGAAAGTGAAAAAAATGCAGATAGACTCCAGAGATGTTGACTTATGCAATTTAGAGATTTTAGGAGAAGCCTTGTCATTAGGTTGAAAACTATGATACACTCCATCACATGGATTGTTCTGACAATGTGATCTGATGGCTTTGGGAGCAGTAGGTATGTAGCAACATTCATACATGGCAGACGAGCTGAATGGATTGGAAGACTGTCAGTAAAGATAAGAGAAGAATCTTGTGCCAGGCATGTACATAAAACATAGCTACCCAGGGCAATATGAAAGCATATGTGGTTGCTCCTAGTATGCATATGAGTCGTTTCTATATGTCATGCAAAAGAGGAGCTGCAATTCCATTGCTTCTGTATGTGTTGCCTTTAAATCCATTGGAGACTTCATTTGCAGCATGTTGAATACTTTCACATTGAAGAGATAAACCAGGATGTGAAATGTAAGTTTCAGCAGCACCTGGCTACTGCAGGCATTCAGTTGTAAAGAGCATGTAGATAGCAACAGCAAACAGAGTGAGAAGTATATAGACAGCAGCAAAAGCTGCCAAAATTAGGTAGAGGTGGATAGTGAGTGCTTCAAATTAATTTAGGATATCCAAAACACCTGTTAAGTGACGCATTTTCTTATGTTACGTATGTTATATTTCTTACATTTTGTATATATTTCAGAATTAATCAATTTATTAAAAAGTTACTCTCTTTTTTGTAAGATATATTAACCAAAATCAGACCATTCAGGTTAATTAAGAGTCTACCAGAAGAGTTATTGTTAGTCCAAATTCTGGGCTAGCACCAGAATTTGGGTTTAATTTTATTGTCTAGTGTACATATATATATATATATTCAATACTATTTATGCAAGTATTTGTAAGAAAGATAATTAAAAAATAAATACTCCAGGAAATTTTTACTAATTTTTATTAAATCTGCTTGCTACTAAATATTTTTACTGGTTAACTACAAATTGTTTTCCTAATGGATTTTATGTATTTGTAAAATTTGGTGACAACTATTATTTCTTATTAGTTTAATCGAGTAAAATTGTTCTTATCTTTTTTACTTTCATTAATATAATTTTTCTGTGTAGATGTTTTGGAGTAAGATTTTTCTTGTTTCTTTTTAGGAATCAAGTGATTTGAAATTTAATGTTGATGGCAAATTGATACATGTTCATAAAGCTATATTAAAAATCAGGTAAGGTGTAAGACAAACTGATATCCTTATATTAAAATAGCATGGAAATTTTAAATAAAATACTAATTTTCTTTTATATTACCTTAGTAAGTTTATGAGTAATAATTATGGTTTTGCTTTTAGGTGTGAACATTTTAGGTCTATGTTTCAAGCACATTGGGGAGAAGATGAAAAAGAGTAAGCTGTTTGGTCCCCTTTCTTATATTTGGCAATTTTTAATTATTTCATGTACTTATTTAATAAGTGGGTATGTGTATTATCTTACATGTAATTTATAGTCTTTTTGCAATAGAACTGATATTTTATCATTTCTTTTAAATTTGCAGCACAATAGATATAACTCAATTTTCATATCCTGTTTATCGAGCATTCCTGAAGTATTTATACACTGATGAAGTAGATCTACCTCCTGAGGATGCTATTGGTTTGTATTTTGGGGTATTTGTTTCACAGTATGGTATAATAAGATTTCAGTTGGATAAATCTGTTAAATATCTGTGCAAAATTTCATATTGTTAGGCACTAGTGTGAATTAAATTGTTGGAGAGCAGGTGAGGAAAATTTAGTTTTCAGTGAAACTTCAGTAATTGACCCACCAAATAAAATTTGACCTCTAAAATGTTTTGAGTCTAAAATTTTAAATTTGATGTTACTATTTTACTTTTCATGAGGAATTTTCTGACTAAATTAATATCTAGTTTATGAAATGTGTTTTGTTTATAATTTTTCTGTTTGAATCTGTATGTATATGATCTGTATGTTTGTTTTGCAGGGGGATGAGAAAAACTTTAAATATGAAATATCATACAGTATATAGTTTTGGTTGTAATGAAATCGTATCTGATCATTAAATTAGTAGGAGTTACCAAGAAACTTATTCTAATTTAATGCATTACCAAGAATATGCTACCAAGAAAAATATTTTATTGCAATGTTTCTTTTGAAATGCAGTGTTATTCCTTTGAGGAAATGAAATGTATTTCTCAGTTAAAAGTTAGCATAAATTCTTTATTAATTGTGAATTGAAAG
>KK121568.1:128865-202823 GCA_000611955.2 Stegodyphus mimosarum | reverse complement strand
ACTAATTTGATTATTTTAAATATTAAAAGAAAATTTCGGTTTTCTTAGGGAAGAGGCAAAAGCCACCATTGTATGGTAGAGAATAGTATTTGAACATTTTTAAATTGGTGATATTTCTAAATAATGAACTTAAAACTAAAAGCTAAAATTTAAGTTATGTTCAATTTTGGAGTTCTAAAACATTACAGAATCTTAATTATAAATTATTAAATGTATTGGTTTCATGAGATTTGTACTTTGCATAAATATAAACATTACGACCTTTTTTAAATATAAAATGTTAACTTGTATATAGTTTAAGATGTAAAGTTTATATAAAACCTTAAGAACATGCATGTTACAAACAAAAGAATTTCGGTAAGAGAACAGGCGTTATGTATTTCATTTCTTTATATTCCATTTTGTCAAAAAATCCTAAATTATTATAAAATCTATTCCATTTAAAAAGATAATCATTTTTTACATGAAGATATTAATATGAGAATGTTTTAAAGCCTAACATATTATGAAGCACTGATGAGCAAGTTTTGCATGTTAAAATGGGAACTGATATTTCCAGTATCATTGTTATTTGTTTTTACCACTGCCAATCATTTCCATTCTGGTTACATATGGTGAGTGATTATTTTTAGACTAGTGTTATAATAGAGTATGGACATATTCAAGTAGTATTTGGAAGAAATAAATGTGTTGTACAATTAGGCAAAAGACATGTGATCCCAGATTGTGGTACAAGTGTTAATGACAGTGGGGATGTAGAAGTATTAACTGACAACACAGTTCTAACATACCTTAACATAAAGGCTGTATTGTATTGGCACATTAGATAGTGAATCAGAATCAATCTTTACATCTGAATAGTTCAAGGAACTGCAGAGTGCTCAAAGAAGATATTCTTAAATAGATAACAGCACCATGAAAATGGTGGTCATAAGAGGTTATATAAATTAAATTTTTGTCATAAGCTATCATTTTGCTGACAATAAAATTTAAATTCAAACATATGTTCTTAAAAAAAAGTAACCTTGCACTTATCTTCTATATTAATGGGGGTTTTGACTATTTAAAATCCTGTCATTTAGCTGGTCCCAATATTGCAACATATACAAAATAATTATATGATCAGATTGCTTCCCCTCTTTCCATTTGCTCTAACTGGAATAAATGATTGGTTTTAGTAATGTCCTGTCGCTCAAAGCACAGTATTTTGTTAGCAGTGGTTGGTAGATTCAGATCTGTTTAATACCTGTTTCATTAGTTTATGTGCCAAAATTAATGTTAGTTCAACACTTAAATGCTTTTGAAAATTAAAAAGATTTTTATCAAACAACAACAAGATTTCTAGGGAAAAAAGAATAATTACGTAAAAATTACTTTTAAGCAATACTTTGTGAATACATTAGACAGCTTTGTTTTAAAAATACCTATTCAGATAAGATTTTAAACCTAAGCAGTTCAAAACTGTTTCATATATCTTGTGTGTTTTCCATATAAAAAAAACCCACAGGTAATATGAATTTGAAAGAGAGTTTTAATTATTTATGGAGGGTATGAGGAAATGGGATACTTATTATCAGTTAAAATAGATGCAAATGGTGTCTCAAAAAATAATGGAGGAATATATAATTATATATATTATAAGAAGAGAATATATGTTGTTATTCCATTATAAGAAAGGAATAATAATGTTATCTGACATTTTCTCTGCTTTCTTAAAATTTAGGATACATTTTCTGCTGACATTTGTAAAAATACACTGGGAAATCTTAATTTCAGGTGAAAGCAGAATGATTTTGTATGAAATTATTTGATATTCAAATTGGATTTTTAAATTTCAGTGTGACATAACTAAAAAGTTTTTTTTTTCCTGTTCCAAAGCTGATTAGACTTCTTGAATTAATTTCTACTTCTACTAGGTGTAAAATTGTTATATATATATATATATACATTTTCTTCAAAATATTCTTAACATGAAAACATGTCTGACAAAGTGAGGTGTTCTTTTTCTAAAAAAAGGGGAAGGGGTTGTAGCATATTGGTATATATTGTAGTAAGTTATAAACGTCAAAATTTAAAATAATTATGCTTATAAATAGCTTTGATATGGATGGGTTTTTTTTTTGCACTTTCGCAGACAGTTTGGGCAGCTAGAATTTTGTTTGTGTTTTCTTCCTTTTCTTCTGTGCTTCTAGTGGAAAGGGAGCTATTTGATTAAAATCAGAGTAATCAGTTTTAGAGCTGTGTTTAGTGCATTTGTTTAATTGGATTATGGGTAAGATATTATGCTCTGGCAGGCTGAGAAATGTACTTTATTTGCTATTATACAGCAAAATCCCAATTTTTATAAAGAAGAAGAAAACTGTACATATGTGATGAAACAAATATCATGACAAAAACCTTGTAATCTTAATCATGTCTGCTACTGCCTTTATAGGGACTGGGGGAAAAAAGTAAAAGTAAAGAAAACATTGCAGGCATCAGAAAATAACCTTCAAAAATTACATATGAAATTCAAATATATATATATATATATATAGCAGGAAAAGGAGAATACTCACTACGTACTAGTAAAAACTGACGTGATACTGTGAAAGAAAAAACTCTATAAAAATTGAAGAATATTGTGTATAAAAACTGAAGTGATACTGAGAAATTAGATACATTATAGAAATGTAACTTAGGTATTATTAAAAACTGCCCATATCAGTGCATCTTATAGATTTTTTGGAGGACAAAGTTGGACTTTCCAATGACTTTTAGATTTCTCTTCAATATAATTTATTTTCATAATCATCTTACATTGGGGATGTTCAATAAAATGATCTTGTCAAGTTTTTAATATTGCTGCTATTATTTTAGCTTAATTTTTGCATTTATTAGTCATTTTAAACATGATGTAATGTTTCCTCTTACATAGTCATTTGATAATCTTCTGCTTATATGGAGTATTATGTATTTGTTTTATGTAAGGTATGTGAATATTTAAAGAATTTGAACGGAATCTTAGTGTGATAACACCAACATTATTTTTTAAAAACCATAATGTGATAATTTTATTATTAGTAAATGTGTTTAGTGTACAATTTTTGTTTGTTTTGTAGGCTTATTAGATCTGGCAAACTCCTATTGTGAAGTGCAACTGAAAAGGCATTGTGAGTGCATCATTAAACATGGAATAACTGTAGAAAATGTAGCAATGTTATATGCCGCTGCTCTTAAATATTCTGCAAAGGTAATAATTATAAATATTTTAGATTATAGTTACATGAATATTATAAATTGCAGAATTTAAGAAAACTTTCTGTGCAATTTCATTTTGAGTATTTGGAAATGCAAAGTCTTGTTTAATTTCTGATATTTTTCTTACAATGAGAGAACATATCTTGTAAATACACTGGTTATCATAAATTAAGGAAAAATCACAAAAATAGCAATAATTCCCTCAAAAATAAGCCAAACTGTGTAAACTTTGAATATGCTGCCAAGTAAGAGTAGCTGAGTAAAACTACAATATACAAATTAGTGGCGCTACACTTGGAATATGTCATCTGCGAGGAGCATAAAAGTCCATGTTTGAGAGCAACCCACATATTTCACTGTGATAGTGACATCAGAAATCTGAAATAGCCAATTCGTAACAATGACCTCCAGGCATCATTTTTCTGCAGAACTACGATGGAGAGCCATTGGGAGACTACAGGGCAGGACAAAGTCAAACAGAAGTGGCCAGATTTCTAAATCTGAGTCATAGACTTTGGAGGCAATTCCAAACCTCAGATTCGGCACCTAGGAGGTTCAGCCAAGGACGGCCAACTGCTACGACAAGTGCCGATGACCGATATTTGACATTATGTGCATGCAGGAATAGAATTGCTACTCCGACTCTTCTTAGATCCTTCCTTGCTACAGCCACCGGAAGGTTGGTGTCCATGTCAGCTGTGCGTAGAAGGCTTCACGAAGGTGGTCTGCATGCGAGGCGACCAACCATTTGCGTGCTGCTCACGTCACGCCATAGGAGGGACCGTTTGCAGTGGACACGACAACATGTCCACTGGACACCTGATCAATGGAGGGCTGCTCTCTTTTCGGATGAGTCCAGCTTTAGTCTAGAAAGTGATAGTAGGCGTTATTTGGTATGGAGAGAACCTGGAACCATCAAGCATCAGTGAAAGAGATGTATACGGAAGAGGCAGTGTCTGTGTTTGGGGTGGCATCTCTTTGGGTAGATGCACAGACCTCCATGTCTTTCCAAGGGGAACTGTGAATGCTCAGGTTAATAGAGATGCCATTCATGATGCTTATGTGCGCCCATATGTCAGGTCAATAGGTGATGCTTTCCTGTTGCAGGATGACAACGCAAGACTACACAGGGCTCGCATCATAGATGATTATCTTCAACAGGAAACAGTTATGCGCATGGAGTGGCCAGCTTGATCCCCGGACTTGAATCCTATCAAGCACGTTTGAGATGCTTTAGAGAGACATCTAGCTGCTCTCAATCCACTCCCTCAGACCCTTGCCGCACTTGCAACTGCTTTGCAAGAGCACTGGCTCTCACTTCCTATGGAACTGATAGACTGCATAATTGAAAGCATCACACATCGCTGTATGTGCTGTATTGCTTCTAGAGGCAATCATATTCCATATTGAAGGTACTTTTCGTATAACGAACTGACACCTTCGATTTGTTCATTTTATGCATATGCTAATTTCTATACTACCATAATTGTCTGGAATTTCTTTTTATATTGTTTGGTACCTTACTATGTGTTGTACATTGTGGGTAAGTTTCATAAAATTCTAGATGTAATTTTTTCAGTAATCATGATTTTTGTGATTTTTCCTTAATTTATGATAACCAGTGTATATTTTATTTTATTGATTGCAGAGTGATTTTGATTTGTTTTCGAACTTCAATCTAAATATATCTAAGGTTCTTTTTTTTTGGGGGGGCCTCAAATAAACTAAAGCAAATTTTTTTTTTGTGTGTGTGTGTGTGTGTCTGTGTGTGTGTTAGTAATTATATGTAGCTTAAAGCATTTCCTGAAAATGAAATCGTGCAATTAATTTGAGTAATTTGATTTGTTTGTGTAATCTATATACTATATTAATTACCTTATAAAAATTTAAGCTTCTAAAAGAGAGGGTGGATCGACTTTGCAAAATCTTTTCTGCTGTATCTTATGTATATTTTACTTGGCCAGATTTTTATTTTTATTCAAAGTTCATATAACTTTCTTCAGACTAATTAATTGTGAATCAAATAAGAAATTCTGAAATGTTTGCATATTAAATCTTCCTCTGTATAGAATGAAATGATTATGAATTCTTGTTTAAGGGCGGAAGAAGTATGAGAAAATTCTCAAAGTTTCAATCAAGCCTGAAAGGTATTAGGAATGATTGATTCCTGTACATGACAGCTAGTTTATTTATAAATTGCTGGTAAATTGTGGGATAATTTATGTATGGATGTATAAAGATTTGAATTGTGAGGGATTTCATTTTAAAAATTAATAGATTTATTTTTTATGCCCAAAGGGGCAATTTTGCCCAGAAGGGCTGTTAATTTCCTTTTGGCATTTTGCATCGAAAACATAAATGCGTTGAATCACTTTTCAAATTGTTGCCACCAAATATTATCACCTTGTATTATATTCAAAGAAATTAAGTAATAAAGAATCTGTATAATTCTATGTATGTTTCTTGCATTGGGATAAAACAGTGGTACCTAGAGCCATCAAATTCAGAATAATATAATCCTCCACCTGAATATGGGTATCTGGAAGCCCAAATTTGGAATTTCTTTTGTTATCTATTTCATGTTTTTATGAAATAGGTAATAAAACAAATCATGTTTTGTAAAAGTTTAATGAATTTTTGATTAACAAATTCAATGATTTTGAAGCGAGCAATAGCAACACTGTACAGGGGAAAAAAAAAAAAAAAACTCCAGTACAAGAGACTGTGTATTGGAAATTCTACAGATATGCTCTTTTTAAATTATTTTGTGATATTGGTGTTGAATTGCATTTTATGGTTTAAGTGCAAAGAACATGATATTTAATAAATAAATGTAATATACAAATCATTAAAAAAAATGCCCCTTTGGGCATAAAAAACCTGAAAACTTTTCAGATTATTTTTTTGACTCAAATCTATGAGAGCTTTCTAATTTTAATTTAAAGGGAAATCATTAAATTGTCTAAATGGCCATGTAAGTATGAGTTTTCTTAAGAATATTTGAAGGGAAAAATGTTTTATACATTTTAGCCAGTATTGTAATTAAAATTCTTGAAATATACCAAATGTATCTTGAAATACACCAATGTCTTGAAATATACCAAAGATTTTAAGAATGGAAGAGAAAAGGAGAATGTTACAAGAAAAACAGATTTAGTGTTTAAGGTTCTGTGTTTTAGCAACTTCCCTTTGTAGAATCAGCTCTGCATATGAAAGTGAGGAAGCTGCCTATCTGACATTATTTTCACATCTTTAACTGAAAATAGACTTAACCTCTGCAGAAACTATCTCTTGCATAACTTATTACATTGTGATGTTAGAGAGTTGGTAGTATCACTGTGCCATATTTATTCCTTTTTACAGCTAATAATAATAAATATGTTTGTACATTCTAACTGTGTTTCTTGTGTTAGCAGCTTGAATTATCTCTTAATGAGGTAGGACATTTTCATTCTACTTTAATATTTGTTTATCGCTAATTAACTAGATTTAGATGACAAACAATTGAACAGTACATTCCTTCATGGACCTTGAGGTCTTCTCATAGTTAGAAGGAAGATGGCAGCATTCACAGAGGATTTATAGCTATTACATCTGCTCAATTTGCAAATTATTTTCTTGTGTAAGATAATCCTGTGAGAGTTTCAACCGGATTTAATCATGAGAAATGGGAATCATGCCCGAGGGTGGGATTGTAAAAGGTTTAATTTAACTTGGCTACTCTTGGCTAAATTAAGCTTAGATTAGATTGTTCTGAAGTCACATACATTGATACATTTCTACTACGACGTGAAGAATTATATATAGCTATGACTGGGCAGGGAGTCGTCTCAACTGGTGAAGTGGCTTTAAAGATGTATTTTTAGGAAATTCGTTGCATTTGAAAAAGATTGTAAATGTTGTATGCTTGAGGAGCTAATGGTATTTCTATAAAAAATGATACATAAACTATTCCTTCTTATTATTACTTGTTGTTCTCATTTCGTATTTTTTGTTATGAATTATCCTATTATCCATGTAATTTCATATATTTTACATGTTATTTTTTCCAATCCCAAGTAATAAATTTTTTAAATTAAATTTATGTATTTGTTTATTTTTATTTATTTATATTTTCAGGCAAATTGGCTGTTCAGATGGACAATTATAGTTTAATTTTAAATTCTTTCTTAAACAAAGTATCTGAAAGATGTCTGTGTTTTCTTTCAGGAGCTTGAGGAGTTTTGTTTTGGATTTGCCTTGAACCACCTTACTGCCGTTGCCCAAACAGAGGCTTTCAATAAATTAGATGAACCTACTGTAAAGAATTTTATATTGAAAGCTGCACGGCATGGAGCGTTTAAATACTGACAAAGATTTTAATTCAGTCCTTGCAGCATGTTATGAAGTATGTGTTAAATGTGTATTTAATTTTTTTTGCAATCGTATATTAAAGAAAATGCTTGTATATGTATATATTTGTTTGTATATGTATACATTGGTAATTTTAGTAAACAGAAGCCTTTTATTTACAGTATGCGATATATATATCGCATACTGTAAATAAAAGGCTTCTGTTTGATAAAATTACCTAAACATTAAATTGCATCTAATTTAACAACATTATAGTGTCCTTCAGTATGAATTTTTGGTAATTTAACAATTAGAGCAAAAGATTTAATTTTTTTATTAGGTCCATAAAGAAGGCAGGTAACGTTAATTGAGGTATTCACTAAGCACAATATAGTAATACAGAGGCTGCTCACAGACTTTTTAGATGATTTTGCTTGTGTGGTAGAAAACGATGGGCTATTTAGACTTTTTTTTTTAACTGCAACTATACTTTTCAAAGTATAAATTATCATCTGTTACCTGGTAGTTTTGTTTTTAGGCAAAATGTTGCTTTTAAAGAAGGAATAGATAGAAGGCTGTGTTTGTGCTCTTTCCAGAAAATTTTTTTCGGATCTAGTTATTAAAAAATGCAGTGAAAGCCATGGTTTTTTGATATCTAAAGGTGCAATAGGTAATATTTTCAACAACAAAGGGGGAAAATGTCAGAATTTAGCTTCAAGTGAAAAAATATTTCCAAGTACATATCCAAGGATAAAACGTAATGTTTTGATTGTTGCAAAAGTAAGATCTTTAATGTTAAAAGAAAATCCACCAAGTCAAAGAACAGTTGCAAAATCATTAAAATGCCCAGTGTAAACTGTAAATAAAGCGATTAATGCTAATTTGAATCTTAAATGGGCGAAAAACATAATGTGTATCGTATTTCTCCATGATATATTGCCAAACACAGAACACGTTGTAGAAAACTTTATGAGAAACCTTTATCTTTACAAAAATGGAAAGTGTTGTTGTCCCCATACTATGTTAAACAGGTAACTTATGAATCCTGAAAGGAATGTGCAATTTTTCACTGTAATGTTAGACCACTGAATGAGCAGAACTTAAAGCAATAAAATGTGTATTTGAAATATTAAAATTCAAAAGAGAGCTGCATTTCAGAAAGGAAGTTGAATAGAAGCTTTGAGTTACTTAATGTTAACAGTTGTAATTAGGTATTATTGCAAATTTGTTCAGAAATGGTGGGAGATTAAAACCATTTACAAATGCAATTAAATTTCTAGAAAGTATTTGTTTATTGGTTTGCTAAATTTCTGTCATGCTAAGATCTGTTGAAGAAAGTAGAAATTTTTGCATGAAATATATTGAGATTTTCAGGTTGTTGGTTCTATTATAAAAATTATACTGCTGTACTTTCCTCTGTCAGACGTGAAAGAACTTTAGATTTGTTACCGTTTTTAAAAATATATTTTTTGAAAGATCTCTTAGGTTAAAAAAAAGCTTCAATATAGTTAAAATTTTAATTATTCCCCCAGTATGATTGCATTTACACACTCTGTTCTTATTTTATGTTTGTTATATATTTGAGCAGTTTCTAAAAATGCTGAAAAAAAATAAGCACTTATATAATGTGCTAGATGACAATTACTAAAACTACTCATGAAGCTAATGAGGTGTTTTATTAATAAAAATGCTCTTCCAAAAGGAAAAAGAAGAAATTGTGAAGGAGAATTTATTTGGTAATGTAAGAAAGCTGTATATCCCAAAATTGTTGATATTTAGAATAATGCTTAAAATTTTTTCTCCTCATTGCTTCTTGAATTAAAGCAAAATACTGGGCTGATGCTAGATTTTACTACATAAGAAAAGCCTTTCTTTTTAAAAAGATTTTTTAACAAGTAAATATTTATAATATCTATAAAGTTCAACTGTAAGGAAGGAATAAGTAAAAAATACATTACCATTTGTAAGATGCCTAGATAAATCTCTTATCTTTGGTTATATTAAAAAAACTGTGTGTGATTAATGTGATTAAACTCATACAAATAAAGTGTTAGAAGAATGGTCGATGATTAATAAAGCCATAGAATATACTGACGGTTATTGGAATTGTATCTTTAATTTAATTGGCACCAATGTCCAATGTCACAAATACCTGTTTTTAACTATATTGGTCATGGCTGTTTAACGTCTCCAGGATTGCCTTGAAATGAAAGGGGCATCTTAATTAATAACAATGTTAATATCTGAAAAAGCATTTGTAAGTATTGACTCCAGGAGAAGTCTTAGGGTTGTTAAAGATGATTAGAGACTTAAGACTGAAAGCAATGAAGAATTTATTAATAGTCTAAGAGAATGTATAAACTCTTTATAGATGCCAGAAATGTGATACAAGATTGCCCTTAAATAAAAAGGATGTGTTAATGTTGTAATATATAATCATTTTAAGTTTTATTAAGAGAAAAATATATGTGAATGTAAAGGATTACTTAGAGTTGCTAGAACCAGTTAATTGGTTTATTTGATGAAGCTAGTTGTTAGTAAAGATTATATGAAATTTATCTCTGAAATAAAAGCATTTTCTAAGTTTAATTCATATATTTAATGCATACACTATTAAAGAAAGTGCTGAAAAACTGTGTGGTTTTATAATAATTATTTTTTTTAAAAAACAACTACATATCTTTTCTCTGTTACTTCCATCCATAGGCTTATATTGCAAAGCCTTGCAAATATCATTAGCATTGAGCAGAACTTTATCATAGATGGCATATAAGCCAAATTCTGCTGGCCTGCAGGAAATATGACAATACTGTAGAAAAATAAAGCAGTTTGAATGATTTAAAGAAAATCATGTAAGTGTTAATATTATATCTCTTAGTTTCAGATTTGTTCCTTTTCTGAAGATTGGAGAATAGATGAGGTAGTTTATGGCATTACTGAAAAGTGCCTGTGTGATCAATCATGACCGATTTGATTATTTTCTGCATTCATGTTACTACTGTATCAGGTCTGTTGTGTTTCTTTTTTCAGTAGGCCATCGTTTTGCAGTGTAATTCTTTCCTGTTCTTCAAATTATGAAGCATGATGAAATTATTCTGTTATTCTTCGAGTAGAAAAGGGATGTGTAGTTTATTTCATATAATTGCAGACTAAACAGAAGAAAGTAAATAGCTGAAATGCAGTAAACAGAGGAAAATGGTCATAAGAAATCACACGTTCCAGGCAAATTAAATGCATTCGTTTTGTTTCTTATTGTGTGTCTAAATAAGGCAATATGCTAAGCTTGCACTGAAGTTGTGTCAGTTACGAAAATATATAATTTGGAAAGACACTATGAGAAAAAGCAAAACTTCTGCAGCAAGCATCCTTGTGGCTCCAAGACGGGGGGGGGGGAGTCAGGAACTTTAAAAAAAAAAAAAAAAAAAGGTAAATGATACATTGGTGCAGCTCAGCTCAGATTAAGGGTACAAAGAAGGAAAAAATTATAAAAAGATATTAGAAAATTCATGTATTAAATGGTATTACAACCCTAAGGCTTGAAGAATTTGTAAAAAAAAATAGTTGTTTCATACATCTGAAAATTCACAAAGTAGATTTTTTCATCTACATTTAGTAAATTTCCATGAGCTTTGACTTGGCAGAACCATTTAAGTATCTCTTACTGTAAAAATGCTTTTTCTTTTCTGTGTCATTTATCATCTTGTACATAATGTATGGATGTATTTTTCATTAATTTTCCCTTTTCAATTTAGTTTATTTTGCAGGAAAAACTGTTTATTACAGTTGTTTTTATTATATTTTAGTTTTTGTTATTTTTCAGATTCATGTTGACATTTCAAGAGCTCTTCTTGCTTGCAATAATGTAGTACATAATATAAAGCAATAGTTATTTTGATATGATAGTAATTATGTCTCTGTGGACTCAAATTAGGTTTGTGAAATTAAAAGCAATAGTATGTCTTAAATTACTTCATTGTATTCTACCATGTACTTCTTTACAAAAATAGAATAGTTCAATTATAAAAATTACCATTTAAATTCTTTGATTCATATTTTTTATATTATTGTATTTGAAAAGGAAATAATAATGGTACTTGTATGTTTACAGATGAATAGCGAAGCATGATTGTAGTGAATTATTATTTTGGATTGTAATATGTTTTGTCCAGTACTATTCCGTTAAAGTGGTGTCAATTAAAAATGTGCAATTTTTTTATGGGCCACCAATTGTTGCCAAGTGTAAAATCATGAAATAATAATAGAGTTCAAAGGACTACAAAAAATTACTTCTGTAAAAAGTAAATTTTTTTAATTTCATAATTCTTAAAGTAAATTTTCCTTTTTAATTTTTTAATCTAGAGTATTAAACACATAAATAAAAAATAACAAAACAAAACAAAATTTAAACAGTTGGAATAAAGAATAGTCTACATGTAAGTAAAAAATAATAAAAGGGAATTCAATCTAAACAGGTAGCATGAAATTACAAATATCATTCAGTGTTATAGCAAAAAGTTTGGTTTTAGGAAAATACCCAACACCACATAAATTCTATCAAATATCACTCTAAATGGTGCCACGGAGTGCCCACTGAAATTTATTTCTCAATGTAGCGCTGGCCCACAATTGCTTCACAGTTTGGGTGTGGCATCCAGTTTCAGGGTCTTACCTAATGAGAAAGAGGTTTCCTTACCTAAAGGATTTCCTTACCTAATGACAAAGAGGCTAAATGACTTTTTTTAGTCCATCGTACTAAAAAAAAGTATCGTATTTGAAAAAGAAATGATAATGGTACTTGTATGTTTACAGATGAATAGCGAAGCATGATTGTAGTTCATCAAAGCATGATGTAGTCCATCGTACTAAAAAAAGTGGGGAAAAAAATGTGTGATGATATTTCAAATGAAAACTGGAAATCTCGACCCACGATATTTGGCATGTTGTAGCATTGTTTTCTTCTAATTTTTCTTCATTTTTAACTCTAACGGAATAGTACCTTTTTTCCCATTTTTTATTCAAATATTTATCAGTATTTTATTCAATATCAAGTATAAAATATTTTTTGAGATTAAGCCTTAATAGTTGAACGGGAAATATTTTCACTAATGGCCATCGGTATATAACATCTTTTTTTGCAATCAAGCAAAACATTTGTTTTATTCTAAAGCTACAATGTGATGCACTTTATACATTTTTTTTGTTGCTTTATAAAAGTATTTAAGAAGGGCATTTCTTGAGTGAAAGATTTAAAAGACTCAAAAATTGCTATTTGAAAGATTATGTAATAATAGTGTGTTTGCCATAAGACCTATATTTGTTATTATAATTAATGATATGGTAGAACTCTTGGCATTTATTATTGATATTCCAAGATAAACATTTGTTATGTGCATTTTTGATGAAAAAAATCACCATGGTATTGATAATGTGAAGCACAATTTTTATTCAATTTTACTATAATTTCTGAACAAAGCAGGATGTTTTGTAATAATTTATATACAAATGTTTTATAACCTTGCCATTATTATATATTATGAATAAAATTCTGTAAGGAGGAAAAGGAATTATGATGACGCATATATGTGATGTATCAAATGTCAAATTCAGTATAAAACATTAGTTTGTCTTCCAGCTGAAAGCAGACAGTTAAAGGTTTAAAGCTGACAGTTTTGAAAGTAACCTTTGGTCATTTTTAATGCAATTTAAAATGACTGAAGAGTATTTCAGAATTATACTTCTTATAAACCAGATTTTTATTAAATGTTTAAGCTCTTGAAATTCAAACAAATACTAAACATGCTTTTGCAAGTCTGGGTTTTAAATAGGTATTTTAATGGCAATACTACGTATGTGAATTTTGCATTGAATAATACAGCATTCTTCAGAAGCATTGAATCAGTTTTTAATTCAGTGCTTCAAATGTACATTCTTATAACACAGTAATTCTTATAATGCAGTATAATGGCAAAGTAAAAAAAATAAGTGTGCTGCTGTGAATTAATATATTTAATTATTAAAATCTGCACTTTCACTGCACAAAATGGATTGCATAGCTGTGTTCATTACAATAAAAAAAATCATATGGTGGCCTATTGTAGTTATACTTCAATATTTAATTTTATTTAAAAAACTTATATATTTATTAAGACAAAATTAAAAATGTAGGCCGAGAAAGATACACAGAGTAGCAAATTGTAACTCATATTCTGCAGCTACTGCACATTCTAATTAAAATTTTTGTTATATATGGCTGTCTTAAAAATTGTCAAATACTTGAAAATAAATGTGAACAGTATAGATATGATTGTTTTTTGCACATGTGTAAACAGTGAATGAAATCTTTGATAGATAAATTTCTGATACAAATGAAACCATTCCTTTTTATGATATTTATTGTTTTCCATTTTTATGAATTATTTAATTTCTAAGCCATAAAATGCCACACCATTTTGTGGAAGGCAGAATAACACAGTTAAATTTACTGTTCTGCTTTGTGAGATAATTATTGCTAATATCTCATATGATTGAAACCTGATGGGACTGTAATTTAGAATTTCTAGATGTGTCTGTTAATGATTAACATGTTTTCAACATAAAAGGCATTCAGTTTTTGTGTTTTTATATTATTATATATGGGGAGAAGTTGTGTTTTTGTATTATTATATATGAGGCAAAAGGTAGGTAAACATGGCATTTTGTACTGAAAATATTTATTTGTTGCCAAGATACAAATTTTTATGAATATTTCTTGAAATAGTTAGTTTCAGAGTAATCCTGAAATAGTTACAATTAACAGTTTTCTGTTGTGAATCTGTCATCTTGTAATATAATTTATTAGTAGATTTAGGTGTTTCTTTTGCTGCTAAATGTTCCAAATTATTAATTAAAAATAAATTAAAGGAAATTATTATAAGAAAATGGGATTATGCAACATTCATTTTTATATTTAAGTTGGGCATAATTAAGCAAATGGAATAATAATAAGGAATATTGAAGACTGACTTGAAATTCATTGCCATCTTCAGTTGTTTGAAATATGTAGGAGTAATGTATTTTATTAGTAATTAATAGGAAAATATTTTTTGTGATTTTATTTAAATAAAGTATTTTTAATCTATAATAAAATTTACATTTCTTCTTCCCCTAGTATGATATACTCAAATGGTCTCGAGTTTGGAACTATATCACACTAGTGCCAATTATGTCCTTTCTATTTTATGTCAATTTTGTTATTTAAAAAAATAATTATGTATGTAAATTTTGTATTTGATTGCAGTTTGTTATGCATTTTGTAGTTATTTATTATTAAAATCTCTCTGTATTAACTTACTATTTTATTATTCTAAAAAATTATGATCTCAGGTATTTTCATTTACTTTATTCTGATTAAATTAATTAAAAAGAAAAAAAATGTTACCAACAGTCTTTATTATTCTAACTGCATTTTTGATTATGATATTATTTGATTAATACAGAATAATAATGATAGAATAATGAATTTGGTATTAATATATAAAAAATTTGATATTCTTATTTTCTTAAGACTTTTATCATTTTTCTGAAATCAAAAGATTTCACTCTTGTTTCAAATTATTTATTAAAAAAAATATATACTTTGCTTGTTGAAATTAAGAGGAAAAATTACTCTTTTCATAATTAACTTTTAATTAATGTTTTATCCTAAATAGCATAGTAGCTAGTAGAATGTTTGCTAGTTTGAAACCCAAGGGTGTGGATTTGAATCCCGCATAAGAGTTATCTGTACGTAGGTGTCCCCTTCCCCCAAAGCACCCTCAGCAGTGTCTTGAAGGTGAGTTTCATCTGGCGAGGGATAATTTTAGCTGATGTTAAATCTTATAAAAATTAATATTCATTTAAAAGGCTCTAAAATGTTTATGGTTAGAGTGTAATAAAAGTTCGTAATATTTTATGCTAAATGTCATATTGTTTGTATCAACAAATGTACTGAAAGTTTAACATTTCATATAATTTATATAATGCTTAGCATTCAGACTTTATATGACTTTAAAACTTGTATCAGAAATGTTGTAAATTAAATATAAATGTTATATACTTTGTGGGACCAAATTCACTGCTATCCTGTTAGACTTTCTCTAATGCTGAGTGGACATTTAAATTTATAGATTGTTGAATTTAATTTGCATTTTAAGTGAAGTAGAAGTTACACATTATATGTTTACGATATTGCTGATGTCTGATAAGCTGTGTAAAAATGACGGTTCTCTCTTTTTTTTTTCCTGCTTTTAATATGAAATTCTTTGCTGTAGATTATAGAATGATATTCACTTAGGTTATCAAAACATTTTCTTATAAGTAAAAGATTGATAAATTTGTAATTGAATATGTATTTCAGGTCTGTCAATTGCAGAATTTAATCTGTAGTTACAAAAAAAAATCATTATTTTATAATTGATTAATAAAAAAAATTAATCATTCAGATCACCTGGATTAGAGAAAGTTGTGATGATCTGAGAAATATAGAAATTACTTGTAAATAATAAACCGTGTATGTTACTACATTGATATACAGCTTTTTTAACTCAACATAATAGATTTTCTATTTGAGCAATACAATTAATGTGTCCTTTATGTCATATTGTCTATAAGGTGCTTGATGACATTCATTATTTTGTGTGCTATGCAGCTGGGAGCTGTATTCTTATTACTTAATATTTTTATATGAGCCAATTTTATTAATTTATGTGTTGTTTTATTGTTACACTGCATTTAATTTTGTATCTTGATACAATACACAATAAATTTTCAAATCTATATCTGTTGCATTGGACTGTAGTTGCAAAATAATGCTTATTGTAATATATGTGAGTGATGGAAGCTGAAAATGTTTCATCTTAGAAAATCTTTATTTCCATGTCATATTTATTAATTGTTTCACATTTCTTTCATTTATTACAAAAACAACTTTTCTCTAAGCTTTTTATATAAAGTGAAGCTGTTTTGTCATCTGTTGTACAAATAATACAGCCAAAGAATTGTTAGTGACATTCCTTGAAAGTCAGTTCTTGAATTAAGCAAGTGAAACAGATGAATGGCCTTTGGGTTATCTGCTTTTGGTTTTGAGAAGGAGTTTTTAAAAATATGCAATGTTCTCTGTTTACATATCATATTAATATACTTATTATTAATTAAGCATACATATATGTTTAATGCTTTGTAATTAATTTCTCCTTTTTTTTCCTTTCTTATTTTTGATTAATTGTGCTTGAAATAAATAACTTATTTTGCTTTTATTGCTTTTAGTAGCTTGAATAGAGTTGTATCAATGATAATGATGAAACTATCATAGATTTATAGGTAAATAAATTCACACAGATGTACATTTAGTTAAAAATTCTATTTCCGTTTTTCATAAATTTTAGTTATAAGCAGGAACTTACCATAACTAAATGCTTGAAATCAATATTTGATTCGAAATAGCTCATTAAATATTAGTTTTAAAAAGTCTGTATTTTGATTGTTTATTAATGCTGACTGACAAATCCTTTATTTATTTATAACTAATCCTATTACATAATACTTTTGATTTTTTACTTTAAAGCCATTTTACCATATGAGTGTGGTCTGATAAAGAAAACTTATTTAATTGGAATTAATTAATTTAAAAATGAAGGAAGATAGATATAAATCTTTTCTTTGTTTAATGTTATCTCTGTTTCGTTGTCAGAGAAAATTTCTTTATAAAAATTCCATAACTGATATATCTTATATATATATAAACTTTTCTATATACGCACATTAGAAATACCTTTTATTAAGGTGTCATTTTGTTATATTATTATTATTAGCTTTCACTTACCTTTGTGTACATGTCGTTAAAGTGTGTTGTTATCACAAAGTGATGCTTAAGCAGAAGGTATTATGCTACATTAGTAATTTGGCTGAAAAATGTATTAAGAGTAAAGTGAAGAGAAAAAAGATGATATAAAAAATATAACTATATGAAATTTAAATAAAAAAATAAAAAAAAATGTGATGTAAAAATAATATAAAAATGCGATATAAGCTAGGCTATAAGCTAGTCTTCTTGTCTTTTTTACCCCCTTCTTCTTCCTGTTATCAAAAATGCAGTGCAGTTTACAATTCCATTCAGGCTATTTTTCATGCTGAGAGGTTAATATTCTCAATGTTTAGTGTAGTTAGTGGTCTGGAGGAGTCATTTAAAATTCTGAAACAATTCTGTAATGGTGTATGCATTGAAGAACTTAATAAATAGGCAGAGCTTTCAATGTTGAAATGTGCATATGTAATGGTTGATTCATTATGGCAAAGCATGCGAGGTTGTCTGCCTTAGGAAAGCTGCCTTTGTGGAATACTTCCCAAGAGAAACTGGCTCATATTCATGATAAAAAACAATAGAAGAAAACATCTATGTAATCAGCCTGTTGGCTGAAAACTGCGTTTGGGGCGATCAATCCACCAGTGATCATGCTAGAACAATGATTAATCTAGCATGATCACTTTTGGATTGTATATGTGAAGAGGGGGGATTTGTTTTTCTCTTAATTTACACTGATTATCCTCCCAATTTTGGCCCTTAAACCTAAAGGGTAATATATGAAACATTTTAGCATAATTTGATTTTAAAAATGTCTTATTGAACTGGTAAGATTTGATTAAATAATTTTCTTTTGTATTTCTAATGACATTGGGCCGTCTGTTTTAGGAATGAATGAGTTGTCATGTTATTTTTATAAAATAGCTTTATATCAAGCATAGTTTTTATAAAGTATCTTTATATCAAGCATGGTTTGCCTTAATAAATAACCTCAATTACATTAAGTGTGATTTACAATTTAATATGTTTATATAGTAAATATCAGTGGATAAAAAGTCTTGTTAAATGTATTAGAATAGTTTGTCTATGGAATAGATGCAGTTGGTCAGTTTGAAACAACCACACAAAGATATTTATTTATTTTATATAATACATATTTTGTAAGTGCTGTAGGTTAAGAATGTGTAAAATGGTCACACAACAGACATTTTATGCTGTATAACTATTTGATAATTTTTACATTTTAGAAAGTATTTCTATAAAAAATGAAGAGCAAAATGAAAGCATTGCTCTTTTTAGAGAAGTTTTGCGTTTGGCGTGTCTTGCAAGCACATTTGCGCAAGTAATTGCTGGAAATGTATTTCAGTTAAGTTTAGTTTGAAAACTATGTGTGAAATGCATTATTGTGTAGAATGCTATGTGTATTCAGGGTATTTTTTATTATTTAGAGACTAAAAGAGTAATAAAATATGAATTTTACTGAGTTGTTGTATAACAACATTCACATTTTGTATTTTGAGTAGAAAGATTTACTTAATTTCTTCTGCTGTTTTGAGGTTTTTGATATTACCGGTGAGGTTAGTGCTGGAAAATGTACATAATCATGTGTCATATGAACTGAATGAATTTTGTTAACTTTTTTCCTTTTGTATTATGTCTGCTTCAAAGTGTATATAATATTTTATTTGTATATTAAGTTATCAATTTATATGAAAGTTAAAATTTTGTTTTTACTGTTTTGTAAATAAAAGAAAATAAAATTTTATAACTTATTGTGTTTTTTTTAATTTTATGCTTTTTGTAATATTTTATTGTTTGTAAAAGAAATTTAAGAAATCATCATAATAACTAATTTATTACAAAATTTAGTAAAAACAAAAATGTGGCAAAACTGACCTGAGGAAAAGAGAATTTAGATTTCAGATGCAGCTTTGTTCATTTCAATGACATTTTTATTGTTGCTACGCCATTATTACTGAATTTTTTAACATGTCTGTTATATGGCCTTATAACTTTAAAATTTAAATAAATTTTTAGTGACGCAGATTTTTTAAAATCATTATTATTTATTTATTTATTTATTTTGTGTATATTCAAACATAGAGCAATGATATTTGTTAAAGAAGTTTGAGTTTAGTAAAAGCTTTTCAAAATTATAATGGATTTATTGTATAACTTTTGATGATATGTTAGATGACATACTGTCGTAGCAAATTTATTACAAAATTCAACGGCAAATAAGACAAAACTGACCTGAGGAAATGAGGATGATTGTAATCACTTATAGTTGCTACATTCTGGCTAGCTTGTGTCAGCCAAAATGGTTTACTCAGCTTAAAATAATCCCGAGAACTAGTAACTAGAGATATCAGATGAGTTCAAAAGCATGACTTGTATTCGTCGTCGCAAGCAATTTCAAACAGGCGAAATGCAGATAAATCGAAAGTGCTCAAAAATTAAATATTTGTACATGACATTTATGTTGGCAGGCAGCTCACTTAAACAGATTCATCCAATATTTAGTGTTACAAAAATTTTGAATATCAAGAATCATTGAAGAGCTTCATATCGTAATGATAAGCAATATATATGAAAAACCAAAATTTATCGTAAGCTGCGAGATGGTTTCTTTCAGTGGAAGAAAAGCAAATACAGAAAATTGCTGCAATAGCTGAAGACATACACTGGCAGAGCCGTGCTTATATATTTTTTCACCTGAGGAAAAGTGGTAAATGTGCATCTTCTTATACAAGGCAAGATTATTTATTTACCTATTTGTGTGTGTGGAGGAGAATAAATAAATAATACTAAATGATGTTTGAAAACATAACATTATACAAGCACCACAATATATATATGCACTATTGCGTATATAAGTCAATAATGCATATATATATGCATTATTGTGCATATAAGAACAAATTAACTATATATTTTGTGCTCATTAAAAGTAACTATTTCAAGTGAAAATACAATAACTCTTACAGTAATATTTAATTGTAACTTTGTATATTCCACAAAGTGAAACATATATAATGATTAACAATTTTAAAATGGAAAACACTGAAAGTATACTTTTTGAGAAATGGCAAATAATAAACAAAACATCTGCTCAAAAATTTATGCCATAAGCTTTTTGAGCATATGTATAATTTAATTTTTCTTGCTTTTAAAGCAGCAAAACTATCAATATTTTTTTCAAAATCTATTTGATTACTTAATACATATTCTATAGAGAGAATGGCCAAGTTTGAAAGTTTTTCCTGGCCTAGTAAATATCTCGCATAATTCTTTATTATTTTAAGTTTGCTAAAGCTTCTTTCACCACTAGCTACAGTAACTGGCAACGTTAAAAAAATTCTTAGCACTGCTTCAAAATTCGGATAGGACTGAACTAAATTATAATCGTGAATTATTTTTAAAAGTTCTAAGCTTGTACTTGCTTTTGTGTCCGGAATTATTGAAACAGCATGGTTTTTAAAACTAGATATTTCTGACTGAATTTCTTCAGCGTTCATATTCGAATATTTAAGTGCTAAGTTATAAGCTGCTGCCTTTAAATTACTTAAATCTAACGGCATTAACTGTTCACCAGTTAGAAACTGAAAATCGGAAGAAATTTCATTTAACTTTTCGTATCGCCATTTCAACTGTGATATTAAAATGTCGAAAACTTCTTTAATTTCTATAAAAATATATTTTTCTGTAAAGCTACAATTTATATCAATTGATTCCTCGAAATTTGATTTATTAACTTTTCGTTTCTCTTCGAATTCTGATGATATATTCATCTCTAAAGCTGAAGTTTTACATTTTTCAAAAATGCATTGCGAAATATTTTCTTTAATTTCCTGTAATGAAAGACATAGTCCCTCTAAGTCTGCGGCTTTATAGACATTTGTAGACAGTTACAGTTTTGACTGCAAGCCTTTATTTACTTTTTCGATTTCTTGCAGTATTAAATTCCACGCAGATAACATAAAAACTTAAAATTTATTTGTTTCAAAATGCTGTTATTTTCAGCCCATTGCGAAGATTTGCGATTTAATGCCATATCGTTCAGTAATCTATGTACTTCTGTTATTTGTAGATCTAATTCTTTCACAGCATTTGCTCTTGATGACAATCGTGTATCCGTATGACCTTTTAATGTTGTTTTCAAAACGGTACATAAGTGCATCCCATCTATTCGTTGAAGATACAAAAAAATTATAAATTCTCTGTACAGTGCCAAAAAATATTAACATACCTGAATTTGTTGAAGCGGCATTTTTGCATACTAAATTTAAACTATAAGCCGAAAAGGGAATATATGTAGCCTGATCATTTCTTTGGCAAATAATGGCTTGCACGCTTTTGTACAATACAATCATATTGAACTCCCTATCATAATCTTGTCCTCGAAAATTCTGAATGTCGAAGCCATCCTTTTCTAACATAAATAATTTCATTTGCTAAACCACTACCAGTTTTCTCTTCTGTTTCTATAAAATCTATAAAGGTTTCTTCAATAAATATGGATTCGTCTTTTATGTACACATATCTAATAATCTGACACAGTTGCTCATGATGCGAAACATCTGGTGTACAGTCAAATATCAAAGAAAAATATTTCGCTTTTTTTTTTTTTATCCTAGAACGAATTTCAAATCGAATGTGAGTACCTAAGAGTAATATAAATTCTTCTTATACTTTATTATACAGCTAAGAAACGGGTCCCTTTATGTGTTTAGCTATATGATAGGATTTCGATCATAATGACTTATTAATTCAGTTAAATTTAAGAATATTCCTGCACTTGAACTGCCAATAATTTCATGCGTACCTCTAAGAGGTAAATTGTGTTTTGCACAAAACAAAATGTCTGTTATAAACGCGTAGGCTATGTCGCCGCTTTTCTTTTTCTGATTGTACCGCTTTATGTACGGAATCATCGATGAAACCACCTCCTTTAATTTTTTTTTTCAAAGCATTTCCGTTGAAGATAAGCAATCACGACGAAACATAGAATTTTCGTGATCGGAAATTCGGTTTAAGTTTTTCCAATCTTTGAAACCTCTTTTTGGATTGGAAATTGTAGAATTTGTCTTACTTTTAGTAAAAAGAGTGCATGGAAAGCAAAATAACAACAGAGATCTTTTTGAATAAATAAGCCAGTTGCGATGTATTACCTCCTCATTAGAATACTTCTTAAAAAACTATTCTCTGGAAAATCTTCTGCTATCCTCTGAAGTAGATTCCCTGAAATCAGCATCTTGCTCTTGATCTGGTCCATGTTCTATTAAGAAAATTTTTATTTTGTCTGAAATTGTTGGCTATGATGGAGGATCATTGAAGTTAATCAATTTAATGGTTATTTTATCCTCCTCGTTTCCAGAAATATCAATTGCTTGTTTGCTTTTATTTGAATCAAAGTTACTATAGTCTCCAACTTTAACAACATTTTCTTCTAAGCTGTCTGTTATTACTTTTTTTTGATGAATTACTTACTTCATTTGAATTTCCGCGTTTGACCGTACAGCTAATTCAGCGTCCCTTCTATTTGTTCACCTGAGGCAAGTGCCTCACACTCGTCCCGTCCCTGTACACCGGTGTGTAAAAACTAAGGACAAGAGTGTTTTTTTTTTTTTTCAGTATAACATTGTGCGAAAGCTTTCAAAATCAGCACAAATAATACTATAAGATCCACAAGACATAGAAACATTGGTAATGTAAGGAAAACTTCCCAAGAAAGAAAACAAGAGGATAAAAAGGATCTTTATTGAAAAAGGTAGCATGGGGCACAATGCCGGCCAATTCATGTGTTCAATATCCTCACTCTCCAACACCTCTACGACAGCAGCTGTGCGATGAGGTGGAGCGTTGTCGTCCATGAAAAGGACCCACAGCACCTCGGAAACGACCACGTAAGGAAGGAGAACCTCGTTACGATAGTGGGTCGCGGTGACTGAACCTCCTTGGAAGATGAGAAGGTCGCACGTCTAGCAGCATGATGCTTTCCCAAACGAGAACTTCGCAACCTCCAAACCGGACCCTTTCGATGATGTTGGAGAGGATATTGCGTGTTTCACGCTTTCTCCAGATGTTTATGGGTCTAGAATCTCTACTCAGAATAAATCTGCTCTTATCCGTAAAGAGTACTCGACCCCATTGATAATCTGTACAATTCTGATGTTCCCTGCACGACAGAAAACGCCTTCTCCGATGAGAAGGCCTTAATGGTATACACCGCACAGGTCGTCGAACAAACAGATCACCACTGTACAGGCTCCTGGCCACGGTAAAACGCGATAGCGGTCGTCCAATCGCCTGCTGCATGTGTCTGGAGATTTCTCCCGCTGTCTGCCGCCTCTTCCTTCTTGCCTGTAGGGAAGTATACTGGTCTTCTGCTGCTGTGGTTACTCTTGAACGAGTACTGTTGAACCGTCGACCGTTGTTCCTGTAGTTTAAAATGCTTTCCAAAGTCGTTAAACGATGCTGTGGGTAATCCTAATCTCCGCAGAAACATTTGTCATACTTCGACCTTCTTCAGTCTTTTCAATGATTCGGACCTCCGGTAAAATCATCCAGATGTCGTCTAACAGACTGATTGTTCGACATTTCAGACTGAGGCAGCAACTCGATGTCGTTTAAACTGATATACGCCATGCAATAGCTTCTGAGAAATGCTGAGCTCGCACCGCCGGCGATCTTCATATCCCTCCGACACATCCCCCATTACGTCTAGCTGCACATATGCACATGTGCTATCCTACTGTCTGTCTACGAGTAGAGCAGCTCCTCCACAGAGAGTGGCGGGGCGAACCAAGGGTCGCCACTTCATCTTTAAATGTGCTAAGATGGCAAAATGAAAAGTAAATCTTCAAAACACCCCTACGGAAAATGGGTCCAGGTTCGTTTCTGCGGCAACAGACAGCTGCAGACCAACCGACGAGAGCTTTTCTTATGATAGACAGATTGTACCTGACTCCTGTCAATCTTCTGATTGGTGTTTCAGTACGTTGTGCCTCTTCATTCTCCTGATAAGCTAATTTTTCAACTTCGTCCTTAATTTTTACACCCAGTGTACATTAGGTACGTATCAAAGAAGAGAATTTAGTATTAGGGATTACTTTCCTTGAAACTCATCCTATTCTTAATCACGAAGCTTCATGTAGTTCTTGTGCAGAATTTTTACGAGTATTTTTCGTTTTGGTGGTACTTTCAGCTCGACTAAACAAACTAAACAAATTTAAACGACTAAACAAATTTCGTTTCTCCATAACCCATAATCGGAAAGCCCAATTTAAGAATTTATATTATCACCTGTCGCTTGTTCTGAATATTTTTGTGACTGTATATGCTTACGCACGTATACTGTTTACGATAACTTGGGAATTGCTTCACCCACAAGTAGTTTTTAGTGGAGACTAATACTGTGTCGTGTTTACTGTTCGTTCGACTACACTTAGAGAGAATCTATCAACTCAAAGTATTGAGGCCAAAATGCTAGAGACTCGGATAATACTTTCCTTTAGTGTTTTACAGTTAAATTATCCAGGAATAGAAAAACATTTAAATAATCGTCTGTCAATAAACGGCAATACGATATAGTTTTATAGAATGCAATAATGACCTTTTCGAATTGACTATGTAGTTCTGCTTTTGGAGGTGTCTTCTTTTAATTTTAAAGATTGTAACTGTCAATTGTGATTTTCGCGTGTTCATGCGCAGTAAAATACATATGTACGCAGTAAAATACTAGTGTTTGTTGTATTAGTTTAAGTCTTTGAGAGGCAGGAAAAGGCAATTAACTTTTTTTACAAAACTCTTGTTTTATTTACTATATCAGGTGTTACAATGAATTTATTTGTGGCAATCACACATATTTTGTCCAAGATGCGTGAAAAAAAGAAGCACTTCTGGTGGTTAGTGTCAGCGACCACCGCCCGCAGAACACATCCCTACAAATCAGTCTCTATAGTACTCATGGGAACAGTTTTTCTTTTTCAATCAGAATGCAGCTTTGCATGTGCTGCATTCGCACACTGTTCTTACAGGTTTGTTTTGGCTTCAGAGAGCATAACGTCGTGACGTTGCCTTCAGTGGCTGATGCTTATTTTCTTGAAGACGAATTGCTGCATCAAGTATCGGCTTATGTTTCTTGATTGCCGTCTAATGAGCTACAAGGAAACTTCAGACACGGTCAGTCTTGAAAGCCACTCACACGAGTGAGTAAGACGTACACTAGAAAAAGTGGTTGCTGTAGATAACCATCGTCCTTCAAAGAGTTAAGTCGAATCGCCCTCAGTATGATGACAAATGGTGCGTTAAAGAAAATAAAACAGACCATAAACGAAATGCCTCCAACAGCTTCTCTGATATTATGTATTTCGGCCTAGCGAAAAGAATGTTAGCTTTGAAACAACCTTCAGATTGCGGATGAAATTTCCCCTCGAAGTGGCTTATTAAATTAAAGCTCGTAAAATTGATTTAATTACATAGAGCAATGAGTGTATTTAATTATCCTATGAAGTTCAAAGATTGCTCACTTATGCAATGTAATTGTTGAAATGGAAAGTTGTAATGAAGAATTTACTAGAAATTTATTAAATGCAATTATTTCTGAGCGGGAAAAGAAAATTAAATTGAAAAATACATAATGTTAAGTTCAGATTGAGCAAGTTAAACGTCAAGCTCAAACAAAAGGCCGATTCTTCTGAAACTCTTAGAAATAACTAAAGATTTACTCAAGTTAAAGACGCATTATAATGGAAATGGCCACATAAACATTTATTTACAGTTATTTGAAAGATAGATCATCAGAATGGAAAGGTCACATTACTGTTAGGGTTATTCCCATACTGGACAATGTGAATTTATTATCTCATCAGCCTAAAGTGCTAATAAACAATTACGACTTCCTTAGAACTATTTCTTAAGCGATTCAGACTCAGCCCACAGCAGTTCAGATAAATTTTTATTTCGTATAAGAAAGAAATTTCCGCTTTTGGGCATGATTTTGCCTTTGAATGGAGAAAATTCTTCGAAGAATATATACAAGGGTTAGAAGTAAATTCCTGTGATGGTCAAATAGTTTATAATCACCGTTCAATTAAAACGGAAACTGCCGAATGAGATGCATGAACTTTGTACAGACATTCTGCTTAAAAGTAAAAAAAAAAAAATACTTAAAATTAAAAAATAGCTTGTAAACATGAATATGAAGTAGCGCGTTACAATTTGAGAAAATAACCATTTAAAAATGCAAATATGAGATCGACAGAATTAAGAAGAGCTTCAAAACTTCATCTAAAAGCATGATTCAACCAAGCTGCTTTATCCAAACAGTTAATAATAAGTTTTCAAGTGTTTTAATTGTAATGAAACTGCTCATAAATCTATTGATTATAAAAATAAAATAGGTTGAATAAAGTGCTATAATTGTGAATCTTTCGATCATTAACTAAATGCTTGTTCTCAGAAAGAAGTAAATAAAACTTTTATTCATAATTTCCACAGAGTCTTCAGAATACTGAAAGAAAAATGAATAGATGTATTGTAAGAGAAAGGAAGTACATTATGATACGTTGTAAATTTTATACTGAAATTGGATCTTCCTCACTAAATTCTACTAAAGTGACTATAGTGGGTACTGATGCAGAAGTATCTAAAGGAAATAAATTGAATTCTGAAGTTAAAGAAGACTCTAAAATCTGAATAAAAAAAGCTTTCACCGAAGGAATTGGATGATGACGTAAGAAAAAGGAAAAGATGTACTAAATTTCTCTATCTAGGAAATGAACCTCATGATATCACCGTAGAAGAAATCTAAGTTTTATCTGCACATATTATAGATATTACTGTGCTGAAAAAAGTATTCGAGGAAAAGGAAATTATTATTTGCAACATTATTATTTAGTAGTTGAAGCAAAAATAGAGAAAATTACAAGATCTTGCAGCCGAAAAAAATAACGAAGTCGGCTTGTTGTAGTAGATTTTCCTGTTGGGGAGTGGTAAGCAAAGCTAGCAAAGGAATCTGAAGAAAAAAAGTATAAAAAATGCCACTATAAGTTGTGTACAGCAAAAAGATGCAGTTGAAGGTTTTAAGACAACAAAAGATGCTGACAGAGTTAAGAGGGAATATTGCTTAAATTTGTTTGCTTCTTTTCACCCAAAAATGTCAGGCAACATTTCAATAACTTCAAGGTGATGATGATTTACCCTTGGATGACGACAATAAGAGTAACGATTATGATGACAACTGCGATAAAAATGTTAAAAGAAAGATGATTAAAAAAAATGGGGAAAGCTTCGGGACGTAAAATTTAGTTGTATGAATTTATTGCGATAATACTTTCATATATGTATATATTTAGCTTTGATTTTGTTGCAGTACTTTTTAGAATCTGATGTGATTAGCGCTGTTTAAAGCTTTTCAAAATTACTTAATTTTATATGGCCAATATGTTTTTCATAACTTCATTCAATATTTGTTATTGACTGAGTATTTTAAAATTGTCTTTGATGGAATTCTTTTCCAAATTTTTCTCTGTATCATCAAAATAAGTGAATGGTTGAGGTTAAGGATGCAAATAACAGCTGTAAATATCATCAAATATAAAGGACTTTCCCTAGGCTAATACTGTATGGTGACAGAACGCTAGAGATGGACCCCCGTCCTGGAGTCTGCCTTATCGGGGTGAGAATGTCCACGCTCCAGAGACCCCTTCATCGGCGACGCAGACCCCACAGTCCCTGCCCGGCTTTATACGTCGATTGGCAGGACTTTAAAAATCGCTAAGTACAAGAAGAAAAACGCTAAGACAACTTTGCCGCAGGGCACCACTCCTTTGGCTCCGTTCGACTAATTGGTGCCGTACCTCTCTTCGTCAGTCCCCGTCACAGAAACTGTGAGGACCAAATCCCTGGCGACTAGGTCGGTGATCTCCGATCTAGCTCCACCACAACAAGAAGAACAGACACGACAGTACCAGTACGGTCCCTGCCAAGCCTGAACCAACCTGAGAATAAACTCGGGTTCTAGTCCTGTGAAGACAATTAATTTTTCCCCGTGGTTGAGACTGCCTAAGTACAGATCCTAGCCAGTACTTCCCAGGAATTCTCCTGAGTCAACCCCCGGGGGGAACTGTATGGTGACACTGCGCTCGAGCGCAACTCTTCGACCTAAGAAATGACAAACGAAAATAATAGCTGCACCCGAGGGTCACAGCTGCATGGGCAGAGCTCCGCGGCCACCTCTGCCCTAAAAGTTGGCTCATGTGAGAGCCCTGTTTTCGAATTACATGAAAACGCTAAGTCGAAGAGAAAAAAAGAACGATGTCACCTTGCCCTCAGGGCGCCACTCCTTCGGGACACAAACGAATGTAACCTACTAGCGCTCCAAACACATGCCTTCGAAGACAAAGGCGCCAGTAGGAGGTGTGACCACCCATCTGCGACGAGAAATCTACTGCTAGCTCCACCACAGCCGAGGGAGCGGACAAGACAGTACCAGTACGGTCCCTGCCGAGCCTGAACCCATCCTAGGTGCAATACCCGGGTTCTAGTCCTGTGAAGAATAAGGTACAATAGTACCTGATATTTTGCCCCCGTGGTTGAGACTGTCCAAGTACAGATCCTAGCCAGTACTTCCCAGGTTTTCCTGAGTCAACCCCCGGGGGAAACTGTATGGTGACAATGAACATTTTAGGAAAGATGATAAGATCAATTTAAAGAAATTGTAGTTAAAAAAAAGAAATTCATGTTATTTTTCTTCCACCAGCCGGCCGAGCGGTCAAGTCGCTGAACACTGGTAGTTCGGTCCGAGGGTTGAATCCCGCGAACGGGCTGGCTGCATGGGCGTTTTCGTGGTTTTTCCCATGTGTAACGTATATACGAGCCAATTTCTCTTAAAAAGTCCTGAACGAAGACATCCCTTCCCTTAAGCAGATAGCCCTAGTGTGCTTTGCCGTAATCTCAATAAATCAATCATATTGTCTTTTGTTGTTATGTGTTCATTCCTTCAGTTCACGAACGAAACATAGAGAGAGACCCACGTAAAACGGGGCCACTGTTTAAAGTAGTCTTTTTCCTGGCTTCTTTCGGTGAACACTGTTTTCGTTGAATTTGCGCCATGAGTGTTTCAGTGCTGATGGCTGTGTAGGTGTCCGAACTGTTGATACTCTTCCTTGACCAACAAGGTCATCAGACCTTTCTTCGATCGAACATATTTGGGATATATTAGGCCGCCAGATTCCGGCATTCCCAAATGTCGCCGATCTGGAGCAACAATTGAGGCGTGTCTAGCAAAGTGTATTGCAGGATGAGATTAGGAATCATTATCATACCTTACCTCACTGTTTGCAAGAACGCATCGTCTCCAGGGGGGCAGGTTTACCAATTACTGATTTGAATATTCAATGTGCAATCCTTATCTACTGATGGATTCTATGGCCTCCAACGTTTAGTCATTTCGTTATCTGTGTATGATCTTTCACACATATTTAATTTCAATTAAAACAAGCATTTGTTTCTTGGTGCTTTTTTTTTTCCAAAAGAGTGTGTACTTGGGCATTTATTTTGAAAGACTTGAAGCCTTTTGAGCTGCGTGAACTCAAAAGGCTACAAAAGGCTTTCCACATATGCCGCACTAGTCCAAGCTAGTGCGGCATATGTGGAAATAGACCTTATTATTGTTTTTATGTAGAAGTTTGGTGTCGATTGTTAAAATGAAATTTCTTCTTGACACTGCAGTTTTACTCATGAGAAGTATGCAGTTTTACTCATGACGCACTGACTTGGTTGAGAACGTTATTAATGTGTTCTTAAAAACTTGTGATTTATGGCGTCTTCTAAGTACTTGACTGAAGATGAATTTGTGATGTTTTTCCTAAACATAGCAATTCCCAAAGATATTTCTAAAGTTGGTGTTAACGTGGCGTTGGATTTTGCGGTTGTCGAAAAGCATAAAATAGCATTTACTAGGTTTATTTTAAACCTGCATAATGTTGCACCATTTGTCAAAGCTTTCTTTCACCTTCATTAATACGTGGTTAGTTGTAATTGAATCTGCAAATAAAGCAGTATCGTAAGGTAATTTTCAATAATATGAATTATTGCATTTGGCAAATTATAAACAATAAGTTTTCGGACGAGACCTCCATGTCAAATCTTATCGACGGCTTTCTTCGAAGTCCAGAAAACATTCCGCAACAGCATTTTTATTGTTCAATTGTTTGAGCTATCCTCAAGATTTGATGAGTAGTGGAATGATCTCATCCGAAACAAAACTGCTGAGGTGTAATAATTTGGTACTCATTAATAAAGCTATTAATTTGTTTGAGAATAATTTTCTTAAGTAATTTTCCTTCACAGCAGACCGATAAGCCTATAATTCGTGAGACATTTCTAATCCTTTCCAAGTTTCTTGAATGCAGTAATGACTGCAATTTTCTAAATCAGGATGATGCGTTTTTTTAGGCATGTGTTAAGTATTGCACAAAAACACAATGTCTTGGAAAGTACTTAGTGTTTTGTTCGAAATGTTGCTTTGTTTAAAGTACAAGGTCTGTCCCGAAAGTAATGCGCCCCTTTTTTTTAAAGAAATTTATTGAACCGATTTGTACAATTACTCAATATTCTTCGAAATACATCCCTCTTGCTTTAACACACTTGTTCCAATGCGATTTCTATGCGTTACATGTGTCCTGGAAGTCCTTCGCAGGGATGTCCTTTAGTAACCTCGTAATAGCCGCCTTGATGTTCTCCAGGGTCCAAAATGCTGTCCTTTGAGGGATATTTTAATCTTCGGGACCAAAAAAGAAGTAGGACGGGGACAAATAAGGATCGAAACAACGCAAAAATGTCCGACAGCGTTTTCTCAAGTTTTAAACAAAACTTTGCGTATCAAAGCTCGAGAGTTTTTTCCATCCTGATTTCGACCGAGCACTCACACAAGGGTTCACTGAAACAGGCAGTGTGACTCTCCAGGAGCTTGGAGCCGACTGGCGTTGGTCGCACTGTGTTCTTATAAGACTCTACCCACCCTTCCGTGCAAGCGGCAACGTTGTACGAAGTAAAGGAAGTAATGTAATTTAGTAAAGGAAGTAATGTAATTTTATGAAGTAAAGTTCGTTGTACGAAGTAAAGGAAGTAATGTAATTGCAAAAAATTTCAGGTATCATATTTCAACGAAAATATCCATTTTGACCGCTATCGAATGCAATTTAACGATGTTTTTGTATGACTCCTGTACGTAAAGACAGAATGAAGGACTCTTTTCCCCAAAACGGATTCAGAAGAGCTTTTTTCCGTTACATCTTTACGTACGTATACGTATGTACATATTTCGCATAACTAAAAAACGAATACCCTCAGAATGCTGAAATTTTGTATATGGGACTGTTATAACATGTAGCTGTGCATCTCTCTTTCTGGTTGCAATCAGTCGCACGAAAAGTATATAAATATCCACCCTGTTACTCGGCTCGGTGAGCTCATTTTTTTATTCTTATATGTTGGTAAATTGTACATTTTTTTGCTTTAAAAGTGATTGAATTCTGTTGTTCTTGTGTTCAGGTTAAGGTTTATATGCCTTTAGTTAATCTGCATGCAGTAGTTGTAGACTTATCAATAATTTAAAAGGTATTTAAGTGAGATTAAGCCTAATAAAGCAGTCATTTGTTTACATTTGAAATCTATCAGAATAGTGAATCAAGTCAGTTTCTGCACCTTCAGTGTCTTTTTGCCGAGTGGGGCCAAAAGTAAACTTTCAGTTTTGTGTACCGAATATTCTTCCATCTTGCCCGCTGGCGGAATTGCTTGTTTCACGTAGAAACAACTTTTAATTGTAAAAATAGTTTTTTTAACTGTTTTAACTGTATTTATTTGGTATTTTGTGTTTTTCTATACCTTTCAATTTTTAGCGAAGTTGTTTTTACCTGGTAACCTATGTGATATAGTTCTAAAATTCTTATTCAGTTTAAGACGATAAATCGTATGACGCACAGGTAAATTAAAGAAGATTTCAAGAGTCAATTTAGTTAACCTTACATTATAACCAAGAAATATCTTATTTGGAAGGAACATGCACAGCATTTCTATAATTTTGTTTATTTGCATAATTTTGTTTCAAGCCTGTTTCGTATTTTCATAATTAACTGTATTTCACGGAACATGCTGAGAGGTTATGATCTCAAGTTTAAAGCACTGGTTTCCAAAGTTTGGGTTGGAGTCAATTTGTTTGATTATAGAACTCAAAAAGTTTTATAGTTTTTATTCGAATTTATTTATGGTAGTTCTGTTACATATATTTATTTCAGAGTTATTGGTAATTAATTGTTGATTATTTATTTTATACTCTTTCATTATTAAATTCTAAAACTTGTTTTTTTTTCTTTTCCTTCAAAGCTAATATATGCATGAAAAACCCGATACCTTGCCATATTAAAAGTTCGATCGCTGTGCTAAAACGTTTTGGAGCCGTTAGCGCATAAAAGGAAAATGCAAGTAAAGGTATTGTAAAGTAAGTGCACTGATAGTGGAAATTTTCCACTTTGTCAGAAATTCCAACTTTATTTACATTGTTTACGTGTTTATAAATACATTTCTTTTTGTACTAACTGTTACTTAAAATGTCCATTATCTTGGAATTATCACTCTTTGATTTGCTGTTTGAAAACGTTCTCATTACTAGAAGCAGAAATCTTCAGAGTAACAAAAGATTTCATTTAAAGCAGGTTGAGCATCTGCTGTGTAAATTCCTGTTTCAGATCTTGCTTCAGTTATGTGTTTTTCAATATAATGAATTGTTTGCAGTTCTTCCTCGTGCAACACTTTTTGAATAGCAGTATGTTCTTACACAAATCGAACTCTTGCACGAAGTCCTTTCCCTTCCATTTCATCGTCTGCTGTTATAAGAATGATGAATGTTCCACCTTTTGAAGTCATTTTAGTTCCTGGTTCGATGTCTGTTCCGCAGTAGCTGAAAAACAAAATAGGTAAACAATATTTATTTGCTTTCGAAGTAACAGAATGTGGGACGATAAAACATTGGGACCTCTTTAGGTAAAAAAGTAAGAACACTTACGTAACGATTAGACCAGTGCTTAACTTTGAGAATGATCAGTGCATTTAGGACGATCAGATGAATTTCAAGCGTTTTATTTAGTCTTGATGAGATTCTAAGCGAAGATTTCGCCATGATGATAGCATAGGTGTACTTGCTGCTGGAATGCCATCATGGAGCAAAAGGAGACCAAAATAAATAATTGTCAAAATTCTCGTAGCATCATGCCTAAATGAAAGACTGATTTCAGGATTGATAACCGATGGCAAGAGTTGTGGGTTATATAACATAACTCTGCAAGACCATCATTATGACAGTGTGCATGCATTATTAGAGATGTTCTGGCAAAGGAATTAGCGATAATTTTTACAAATTTCCAATACTAATTTCCAAGGTATGCCTGTAGAATTTCCTTCAGCTGCAGGAGTGAAAATGGTGAAGGAGAAGCCTGTGTTCAAGCGATACCAATGAAGCGAAAATCGGAAAACGTTCCATTAAAAAGTGGAAGCAAAACTACTGTGGCCATCTATTGATGAAAAAATGAAAGCAACTCAGAAATAATTCCATTAAAACCTGCGGGTAAAGTTGGATTGGAATTGGACTATTAACTAGAGCCGAAAGCTTTTCATGAATATGAAAACGCCTCTAGAAAATCTAATTCGTCGACGGAAGATCTGTTTTGAAACTCTAATAACCTTTATTCGGAGAGCTATTTTTAATTTAATCAGTGTGCATGAAGTCAAAACAACCATGATGGATTATGAGAAGGCGATCACGCTGGATTGCTTGAAGCGCTAAGGGCTGAAGAAAGAAGTACTTTCTTAAAAACTGAAAGATTTTAGATTTTAACGGGTGCCCAAAAGGGTTTGTTAAGGTTTTTTTTTACCTTTTCGCTGAGCTGGTAGTCTACTAGTTTGCTGTTACACTCACTCCCACTCACCCATTTTTGTTGTCTTTTCAGCTTTACTATTAAGCATTATTTTCTTCTCCTTACGCCATACACAATTCAAAAGTAAAACTACAAAAATTTTAAAAGCAACATAGCAATATATACGCTTACAATTCCCAATGCACATTAAGTGTTGGCATACATTTTCCTGTTTTTTTTTTCAGCCTTATCTTAATTCATCATATCAATGTTCAGTTTTCTCACTAAGATGGCTTTAACAACAAATTCTTGTCTTTTTATGATTAACGTTTTGTGCGTCTACTTTATTTATTAAATACCACGTTGTTGACGCTTACGCTGCCCCAAAATTCGACAGCAAAATCACAAAATATTTAAAAACAGCATAATATCTCAACAATTCCCCCGTTAGAGTGCCTGGCGAGTTGGAGATAAAAATGTTTCTTTTTCCGGTACAGTGTTGCCACTGCTCGCTTTGAAATCGTTTAGCTTGTTAATCAAAAATTCGTTAAAGTTTTACAAAATATGAAATAGATAATAAAACAAATTCCATATTCCAAGATTTAAATTATTCAAAACTAGATGGCTCTAGGTACGGCTGTTTTTTCACAATGCGGGAAACACGCATACATTCATGCAGATTGTTCACTATTTAATTTCTTTAAATATAATACAGGGCGATAATATTTGGTGGCAAAAAGTTGAAGAGTGATAGGCTATGTATAGTGATTCAACATAAAATGCCATTTCAAGACTAACATCCATTTTGGGCTAATAATGAAGCATATTTCATCGTTCTCACATTCTAGCTAAAAAAATCAACCACTTATTCAACAATACTTACAATGTACCAGTGTAGTAATCCGTATTTCGTATTTCTACTCTTTCATGAACGCATCTGCCGTAGTAAGAACTTGATTGTTGTTGCAGTCTTTCTCGGAAACTGAATTCATAGAATTCTACTTCCACTTCTTTTCTGCTTGGAGCCTGTTTGCGAATACACAAAAATAGATTTATAAACATATGAGGAACATAATTCTGTAAATAAATGCATTTTAATCAATTAATATGTGTAATTGTTTCTTACGTGGAGGGGGCACCAATACATTGAAAGTATTTTTGACAATAATTTTGTGATGGCTTCCGTTTTGGAAACAATAGCACACTGACTCATGGACATGTGAATTGTATCTACGGCAGCAGTAAGATGTATATTAGTTTTACTAGCTGCTTCGGAAATACTCAAAAATACGAGAAAGGTTAATTTTTATCTTATAGAAACGATCAGATGACTTGAGAAAACTAAGGCGTTTAATTTTTAATTATGCTAGTTTAAGTCTAAAGTTCGGATCTCATACATGAATTTAAATTTAGATTAAAAAAAAGCATAAGAATATGAATAAATACTACTACTTAGGCTCTACGTTTTGCTGGAAAACATACAAATACAGGTTGACATCAAGGCATAATTTCTAAAATCAGAAGTTCCGGAGCCCTATGTTATATTGTTAGGAATGCTGAATAAAAAAACCTGATATGACCAAAATAATAATAATTAAAATGAAAACCTGAAAGCTTCCAGATTTTACATTACTCCCAAAGGAGCGTTTTTTTAACGTGTCAAGCGTTACCTTTATTTATTAAATATCACGTTCTTCGCACTTAAATCCTAAAATTCAAAAAAGAACAACATCGCAAAATAATTTTTAAAATGAGCATATCCTTTAGAATTTCCGTTACACAGTTTCGCGCTGGACATAAAAATATTTATTTATTTATTATTTTTTTTGTATTCGTACAGTGTTGCCATTGTTCGCTTTGAAATTGTTGAAATTCGTTAATGTTTTAGAAAATGTGAAATAGTTAATAAAACAAATTCCAAATTCGGGCTTCCAGATGACCATATTCGGGTGGAAATGTACGTTATTCAAAATTGGATGGCTCTAGGTACCGTTGCTTTATTACAATGTCAGAAACACATATACATTTATGCAGATTCTTTATTGTTTAATTTCTTTAAATACAATACAGGGCTCTAATAATTGCTGGAAACAATTTGAAAAGTGAAACAACATTTATAGTAAACCAACGCAAAATGCCAAAACGAAATTAATAGTCCTTCAGGGCAAATTGCCCCTTTGGACTAAAAACAATAAATTGCGAGATATTAAAATTAAATAAAATATAAAAAATCAGAATTCAGCTTTCAGATTATATATTACTCTCAAAGGTATTTTTTTAATATTTTGTGTATTACTTCTATTTATTACATATCATGTCCTTTTCATGTAAACTATAAAATTCAATTCAACAGCAATATCACGAAATAATTTAAAAAGAGCATATCTTTAGAATTTTCGATACACAATTTCGCGAGCTGGAAATGATATTTCTTTTCAACAAGAAATTTTGTCATTGCTCGTTTTGAAATCGTTGAGTTTGTTAATCAAAAATTCGGTAAAGTTTTACAAAATATGAAACAGATAATAAAAGAAATTCCAGATACCAAATTTGGGCTTCCAGATGCCTCTATACGAGTGGAGCATGACATCAAAATTTGATTTGTTTAGGTACCGTTGCTTTTTCACAATGCAAGAAACATACATACATTCATGCAGATTCTTCATTATCTAATTTCTTTAAATACAACACAGGGCGATACTATTTAGTGACAACAATTTAAAAGTGAAACGCCGTTTATAGTGAATCAAAGCAAAATAGCAAAACGAAATTAATAGCCCCTCTGGGAAATTTGCACCTTTGGACTAATATAAAATACATTATTAAATAAATTAACAGTAGATAAACAATCAATTGAATAATAAGAAATGTATTATAAAAATTAAATCAACCGTGAAACAAATATGATGTGAGAAAATACGTTAAGTTACAACGGATAAATGGTAGGTATCTACTGTAAATAGTTAAATTCCAGTTTATTCGTAATTTTGATGCATACTTTCAATTCAGTTATTCCTCAATCATTATCGAACTTCATATCCATAAATAAAAACCTTTATCCTAAATAATTTGCCAGAGAAACGTAAAAAATAATGGTTACATCTTTTAAACAAAATTTTAAATTTTACCTAGCTTCACACAAGCTATATTTTGAACATTAAAAATTTTTTTCCCTAAAGTTTATACTTTTAGTAATGGATATTAAATTCTTACACAATTATTTTCAAATCTTACTCTTCAAATTACGGAACAAGAAATAGTGAAGATAAGTATGTGTTCCTGAAATTTAAGCTTTTTTAAATAAGAATTGTTGATAAGAGATAAAATGATGCTTAAGCATTTTAATAACTAAAATGTGTTTAATATGTGCATCTATCATCTTATTTTTGCACGTAAATCAATAGAAAATTCTTTAAAAAATTGCATTTCGAAGCTATTTAGACTGATATATTTAACATATGTATATACCTTAAGCAGATTTTTAATTTACTGGAAAAGAAATCGCATATTGTTTCACATAATTTAAGAATGGGACCATGTGACATGAAAAAAAATAAAGACTCATATGTGTAAAAAAAAAGAGACAAATTTCGATTAATTTTATCTTTTGAGTGAAAGAAAGGGGCAGCTTCTCACTAGAATTATCAAAAATATGTTTCAAACAATTTGGAATTTAAGTTTTGTTTACTTCAGTTTTATGATTATTGACTTAGTTCCTAGTGGTACTTATGGTACTGAAGTTCAATTTTTCACATCACTTAAAAGGTTTAAAATATAATTTCAAATCGCGTTGTGCACAAACTTTTATCATCATCTTTTTAAATATTTAAAAATATTTATAAATTTTAATGTTAATACACTGTACTAGTTTCTTATTAATGAAAAATTAAGCAAATGTCTGTTTGCTTCTAAGTTTTCAATTATGAATACAAAAAAATGGTATATAGATATACCATATTTGGAAATGGAATAAATATACTTATGACCACCCAGAAATAAAATGTAAATTTAAAAAACGTAAAAATTCGGGTTTTCTGATAAAATGATTCCAAGTTTGTTAAACAGAATTGTTAACAAGTTTTAAATTATTGAACTTCAGTTTCGTTATGAATTTGCAATTCAGTGGTACTTATTTTTATAGTAAAAAATTTTTGAAAATTCTCACTTGCACTGTTTTTTAGAAAATGCTATATCATACAACAATACTTTTCCTAGAAAAACAACTTGAATTTATACATATTTTTATAGGAAAAATACATATTCGGTCTGCAGGAAAATTGACCTTTTTCTAAGGCATAAATAAAAGAAAGGTCAAATGATATGCGTAATTGTTGACATAAATTAGCATAAAGTAGGTTTTTCAGCTTTATATTTCTATTAAGAGTTTAATTAAAATTATATTAATTAAAACAAAAATAAATTTTATTAACGTTTTATCGACTTGTGTATTCAATCCTTTACGGACCCGTACGCACGCAACAATACAAACGAGAAAATGATATAGTTTATGATAGGGCTATGTTTTTAAATTACATGATGATCTTTTACGCCATAAAATTGTTTGCAAAACTCACCATTATTATCCAACTGCAACTCATTTCCGGCTCTTTTCTTTCCGGAAACCCCGGTGTCTCAATGATAGCCTCATCCGTTATATTTCCGCCACATGGAGGATCATCTAGAATGTCAAATTCTCTTAAATGTTACTCTTTGCATTCCGTAAAAGTATGAAAATCAAGCATGCATTGAATCTGCTTTCAAATAAGTATTTATAAAAAACACGGTGGACTAATATTTACCATAATACCCTCGCACAATTTCCTGGCACCTTTCTCCACGTGTATGTGGGGGACATACACATGGGCAGGGACCTTCGTCTCCTTCTCTGAAAGGTCCAAGATATCCACCGTTCTCACAATGCAACTGGCCACGGTTTGGACACTTAGCTGCAAAAATATATGTAATTACATATGTAATCTTCTTCATATGAAACGAACTCAAGAACACCATAGTTGACATAACATGATCTATGGAGTGAAACTGAACTAGATGGCATAGTATGTTTTCAGATTTAACAAGTATTCAAATAACGAATTTTGATTAATTGTTTCAGATATTTACAATGCTTTGATAGCATATTTATAATTTCATTACTCTCACCATTAATGGATATTTGATTAACAAAGAGAAAATCTAGAAAATTTTGAAAAGTCTTTAAATTTTTAAAAATTTTTTTTATATGATTTGTACTGGTCTAAATCTAAATCGGAAATGAAATATCTAAAAAAAAAGTTTTAACTTAATAAACACAAAGTTAATATAAATTCAAAAATTGATAGAAAGTGTAAAACGAAAATTGAAGAATTTTTTGTGATTACTTTACATGAATCCGAATAATTTACACTAATCCGAATAAAAGACTATTTGGAATTTGGAATATTTGGAAGTTGCGATGCTCATAAACAAACGCGTTACCAAATTTCAACAGGCTTGACATGTAAATAAGTAAACAGAATACTAACGTAAGATGCGCTTCCCTTTTTTTATCCGAATACTTCAAAAAGTTTAACATATTTGCATTTGTAACAAACTTAAATGAATAAAAGTTTAAATATATTTATATATAAGATTGAAGTAAATATACTAATGGATCGTAAGAATTGCCTAATACTTGCGCAAAAACTGGAAAGTAATAAAATAATAATTTATTTACTAATGGATTATTGAGTATATTATCTTCTTTGAGACAGTTAGTAGAATTTTAGTTGAATGAAGTAACTTATAAGCATTTAAATGAATCTTGAAAATTTTTTAAAAATGAAACATCAAGTAAGAATCATAAAAAAATTGAAAACGGAAGTCTTTAAATGACAAGTAATTAACAAACCTAGTAGTTATCGTCATTGATCAGAAATTGGTCGGCTTTTCAGGAGAACAAACCAACCACCGGTCAATTAACAATATTTAATAAATGCCAAGCTGTTTTATCTTTTACTTAAGTAAGAATTATGATGCCAAACTGGTATAAGGTAAGTTAAGTCAAGTGAGATGAATTTAAGTTAATGTATTATATAGAATTCATTATGAATGTTGCATTTCCGTTAAGTTTATATTATAATTTTTATTAATATCGTGAGATGTTGTGTGATGGTATGTGTGTGTATATGATGATTGTTACAGATAGACGCTGAAGCACAAAATAGTATAAGCTTGCAGTCATGGCTTTACCTATTCATTTTATTTTAGTTAAACACTTTGACAAACACAATACTTGACACATTAATCATGCTTTTCCAGAGCGTAACATTTACATTTTTGATCGTCACGAGCATTATGTAAAAGTCATATGATATGGATTAAACTAGAAATGATGCAGTATAGAAAAAGTTCTTATAAGCAATTGCTATTTATGAAATAGAAAGAGCTAACAACCAAATTAAAGGGCTATCGCTAATTTAAGTTATAATTTTGATTGCATATTTTTTATCTTACACACACACACACACACGTACAAGAATGGACCTTCCAAATGTAAATCTAGCTCTCACGCTGCTAAGATTATTAAATTTTAAGGAAATTATTGAAAGAGATTATCCGGTTGGAAAGAGATGATTATAATTTATTGTAGAATAAAACTTAATAAACAGAAAATCCTTGGATAATGAGCTATTGTATTTATAAAACGTAGTAATAATTGCCATTTAATTCAGGAGAAAAATTATTTAAAAAATCTAAACTTATTTAAAAAATCTAAAAATTATTTAAAAAGTAATAAAAACAAATTTAATTAATGATGATTCCAATGAAAATGGCTGACTTTTCAAGGGACATCAGCCCTTCTCGATAGGATCCCCAAGAATTGATAAGATCTGATCGTGTGTTTCCCTCTCGTATGTTTGAATGAAATTCAATCCTTTATAACCCAAACAAATAATTGAGTTTAATTGATTAATTCATATTCTTAATTTATTTTCAAATATACGAAAGAAATTTCCCTTTTCTTATTGATATATGCATCAATAAGAGAGAGAGAGAAAATGTAAGGATTTAGGCAACTTTTTGAAATAATCAACAAAGGTACTTTTTTTAATATGCCTTTTTATATTTATTGCAAATTCAGTGATAAAGAAAATTAAATCCCAGCAATTACTACAAAAATATTGGCAACTTACCGTCACATCGATACATAGAATTTACAACCTTCGCGTCTCTAAAACTCAAATCGTTCCGCCGTTTACCAACTAGTCTTTGATGATGAGGATTGCGACTTACAACTGTATTCCTTTCGAACATTCGACTGCTAAATGCCTACATAAGAGGGGAGAAAAGAATAAAACTCGCAATGATTTTTCAGGTAAACAGTTCTGAAACATTTCATTGCAGAAGGAATTGGAAAAGGAGCTTCAGTTATTAGTATCCTTCTGTATAAAAGTTACCATAACTACCATTTAATGGTGTTTTACCTTAATTGAAGATTTAATATTGCAAAAGTGATTGCCGATTCTCATTTGTATGCAGGTTTTTTTCATTGTGTGGAAAGAATCAAAATGTCTTTCCAACTTATAAATCTGGGTTTTCGGGTAATCCTTTATTTTCTCAGAAGATATAGATTACAACATAGTTTGCCGATTTAACACTATTTTGCTTCTTATTCGAAGATTTACTACAATGAGCCTATTTTTATTTAAGAAATTCATTTACTTGGGATTGATTTAAAATACTTTATTTTTTTTAGGAAGCAAGAAATTTCAGCCCTTTCAATGTGACTGCTTTCTGTATTTTTAACTTCCTGCCAAGTAAATGGAAGGGGCTAAATTCCAAGACTTAAGTTTGGTTTCTGCTGACACATGAGAGACTACTTAAAACAAGCAGGGTTTCTGCTGCTAGGAGGAAAGATTTTCCTCTCAATATTTCTTACAGTTTGGGGAAAAGTTCAAAATTTGGCATAAAATTATTAAAATACATGCACGGATAATGATACACCCATGAATGGATAATGTTTATAGCCTATAAGTTAAAAATTTGAGGCATGAGTTCAAGAAGCTCCAAATGATTTTATAGTAGAGCGATGTCCAAGATAATGTTACGAAATGTATAGTTGCAGTAAGATAGCTTCCCCGCAAGGCGGGTTTAGGGTTGCCAGAAAATGGCAAAGGAAGGGAGATTTGCCATATTTGGAGCGAAATCCCCCATTTGGCGGCAAAATTGGCGATATGCCATAGACGGATGGAGAAAATTCTGGAACGAATTCTTAGCGTTTTGGCCCAGAGTGTTCTCAAAGGCAGGCCAAAAGCTATATAAACCCTACCTGTACGCGGAGTAGCAGTGCATTGAGAGTGTGCATCGTTTAGGCTATCGAGTATATCGTTGAGTGCATCACGAGTTGTAGCGTGGAAAGTCTCGACAGTACGTTGAGTTCCGAGAACGAACAAACCGAGTCGGGAGTGTACTCTAGTGCTCTGTCGTGAAGCTGTCTTCCCCATTATAGCCTGATAGCCTGAAGGTTGTGTTGCTGATTGTTTCAGCGTGTTTGTCGTATTTTTTCGGCGACTGCAAACATGTTTTTGGGAGTTGTCCTAAGTAATACTGACTAATAAATTGTGTTTTTATTCTTTATCAAGTGTTGTCGTGATTAAATCCAAATCCATGAACCCGTAAAACGCAACAACTGATGTCAGAAGTGGGGTTTCCGAATGAATGCCAGTGACCCGACTACAAGAAAAAGTGATGGCGGAGGAAATGAAGTTGACAGACTTCTTAGCAGCTGTCAAAGCCGGACTGCAAGAGATGAAGGTTAAAATGAAAGCCGGAGTGGAAGAGATGAAAGCCGGATATGAAGAGATGAAGGTTGGATAAGAAGAGTTACTAATCGAAATAAAACCGTGTCGAGAAGAAATAAAAGCCGGCCAAGAAAAGCCGTCACAGCAACACCACAGATGAAAGTGGAGCTCACAGAAGAAACTGAAGTAAAAATGAAAGATGTAGAATGACAGTAGTGGCATCTGAAGAATGAAAGGATGGAGAAATGAAGAAGTAGCTGATGAAGTGTCTGAGAAAGATCGAGAAATGAAGGATGAAACATCTAACGAGATTAAAAAAGAGATCGGAAAGATGAAGAAATAAAAGATAGGAAAGAAGCTTTTGATTCTCAAGTGCCTGAAGTAGAATGGAAGATAGCGAAAATGCGACTGTTAAGTTCGTTGAGATTGAAATTCATTCTGAACTTTAATCTGTATAATTTAAAATTGTTATGTGATTAATTTGTGTACATAACTTGTACATAGTGTGGATATTTGTTTTTTAGTTATGTTATTTGTTTGTTTTGTTACTTTTTTTTTGTATCGAATTTGGTTTCTGACCTTTCCAGAATGTAAATTTCCAGCGACAGCGATATTCAAATTATGTAGAGAGAAGGAAGTATTTAAAGGAAGGTTTTGGAGGATGAAATCAGAGCGTGTTCTGCCTGCTTGAAGACAACGTTGCTAACTTTGATTCTCTCGATTAGAATTCTGCGGCGTTGAGTTACTTTTGCTATTAAGCTTATTTACGCCGACTTTCGTCAGAGCCAGTTAAACTTCATTAATTTTAAGTTTATCCATTATCTTTAAGGCAAAAGTGTTGGCTTCTGTAAAAAGGAGTTGGTGCCGTATGTTAAATTTATTTGGTTTAATAAAAGGGTCCTTTACACTCTTTACCTTGTAAGATCTTGTGTCTATCTTTTGTGTGAAATCTGGAGAGTAGTGACTACACAGGAGAAGGGTTAAAACTACCCTTTATTACACTCTTAAGATTATTTACAATGCGTCAACTCGACGCTAACACACTACGCCTCTGCTTCGGAGGTAACTGAAACAATAAGAATCAAACTCAAAATTTGAAGATATTAACGCTACAGGGCTCAGACAATCCTGTTTCCTAACAGAGCGTTGATAAATTTGGGTGGCAGCAAAATAATATCTGTTACGCCACGTTTAACCAGCAATAACTGCTAAGCCGAAGCTCGCGCTATAACACCCACATCGTTTTCCCAGACTCTCTAACTTTTCCTTTTAGAACTTGATATTTAAACTTTTTCTCCCACTAGTGGAGTTTGCATTCCTTCACGTGCGCTACCAAATTTAAATATTCTGGCACTCACAATTAGGGGAATGAAGGCTTAAAGGAAAGAACTTCAAATTAAATTTAACTGGTTATTTAAAATAAGTATAAATCCCTAGAACCTGTCTCTGTGGTATTTCTAAGTCACTAAAGTCACTAACTGTCTTTTAGAGGTCTGGTCTAATTGTACGCTCCCGAAGAAGACCAGATCCTATAACTCCTTACCATAGGTTGTAGGTCCATAGCAATCCATTTGTAAGAAACATCAAGTCTTAAAAAATTACCCCATTATTAACTTAAATGGAAATTAAAAAAATAAGGTGAAATTTATATAAATAGTGTTTGCATAACTGCCAACACGTATGTGGCTTAATTGTGGTTAATTATTTTGTAAGATTTATCCCAAGTTTCTTAACAGTTATTTTAAGTTTTGTATCTTTCCTATCTTATTCTAATTTCAGCTTACAATTTCCTGCGAGAATGTAAATTCAGAAACGCAGTTAATGCAAACGAGAAAGAGTACTATTTAAGTCTATTTAAGTCGTGGCTTCATCTACTTAGAGAGAGAGAGAGTCTGATTCCCAGACTAGCGCTCGTTTGCCTTTTGGCTACGTCTCTCTTAGCTATTGCTACGCTCGGCCATACCTTAGGCCCTTGCTTAGCTTCGCCGATTTAATTAATACTTAGGGGCCAACTAGTTAGATCTCTGATAGCTTCGGCTATACATTTTAAATAGCTTAGTTAAGCTAGTTTTAGTTTAAATTATTATTATTTTAAGTTCTAGTCCGAGTGGAGGCGTTGTGCAAAGCTCCAAGTAGGACTGACTGTAAATATATTGAAAAATAAAGGGTTGTACACCCTCTTTAAGTCTTACGTGTTCTGTTCACACACTTAAGCGATTATTCGCTTGTTAGTGTTCGTGGGGTTCTAAGTTAGAACTTTAGTATTGAAGCAGTAAGACCCTCCAATTTATTTAACTGAGATATTTAGAATCTCTTGAAATCTCAGAATCATTTAATTTTATACAATTTAAAATGATTTGCTCAGTAATATGAAAATTACTTATAAGTCAAAATAAAAGTAAATATTTTAAGCTCACACATCCCAGATTACTGAGCCCTAAGAAAACTTCCTACTTTCAAATGGTTTTTGGACATGACATCAAGCGAAAGATAAATCACTGGAAATATATACTTCGAAATTTTAGTGAAATGCCTGTCGGGAATTCATTAAAATTTTTGGTGCATATATGAAGCTTATAAATTTTACTCATATTTTTTCCGGAAATAATTTTAATTACATTTATGAAACTAATGATAGTATTCAATGAACTTACTTGTGGATGATAATGCATGATAGATGTAAGATCGTATTCAACACCATGGGGGTTGTCAAGACCCCTCCAAAACTGTGGTCTGCCACCTAGGGCTATATTGCGCCAGAGAACTCTGACATGCCTGTCCCTGTCAAGCCTTGACTGTTCATGATTAAGGCCCAAAGCATGGCCTACTTCGTGAACAACCACATAGCGCTGAAATGAAAATATTCACATTTCAGTGAGAAAGAGAACAAAGTGAATACTATTAAGTAAGTGAAGTTCAATGTAATTATTAAGTATTGAAGTTCAGCGTAATAATTAGCATAAATGAAGAAAATTCATCACTAATTGAAGCTTTATGAAGCTGAATCCAACCTTACCCTTGAGCTGGTGAATGCAGCAGAAGTTAGTGCTCAACGTAGAAATTGTAGTGAATTGTCGAAAGTGAGGTTCGGAACAGTTTTTTTTACTCCCCCGATAGGAACCTACTTTCAGTGCAAATTTTATTAGTTTGAGATTGAAGATTAAATAGTGCGGTTTGTAAACTAAGGCTTATACAAGGTGGTCATAAAAAACTTCCCCGATATATGAACCCCTAGTGGCCTGATTGCTCAACCATTTGAAATGAAATTTTAGTATTGTTATTTGAAGGCATGTGCTCGAAATTGTGATGATTTAAAACAATAGAGCTCTTACGGTTATTGTTACAGTGAAAGAATTTCGAAATTTTCCTATTTCAACGTCCACTTTTTTTTCTGGGTAGTTTGATCAGCGTATTGAAAAATCATAGAACGCTGCACGTATGACGAAAATTGCTGGTATGCAGCATTCGCAAAGAAGAGCGTTATAACCAGCCACTGACAATAGAGGAGGCATTGACGCACTTTGCATAATTCACAGGGATAAACAGCAGAAGATTTCACTGGGCTGATGAAAATACTCGCGATGTGACATGATGGCCTTTCCACGAAGCTAAAGTTACTGTGTGCAAGCACATTCGTTTTCTGTCCGTACTTCTTTGAAGAGGGCACTTCCACAGGTATGAAAACGTGTTACATCACAAGTGCTCGATATACAGCAATATTGCAGAATTACGCAGTTCCAGAATTGCAGCAGCAAAATGTTGTTAATTTCATTATATGGATGCAAGATGACTCTCCACCATATGTGGCCATGTGTTCGGCAAGTGTTGCTACAGCTGTTTGGTGACAGAATCACATGCCGTAACTCTGCATTTTCGTGGCCACTGCGGTCCCCTGTCTTACTCCGATGGATTTGTAAGTCTAGGGATATCTGAAATCTGATGTGTACACATCAAATCAACGAGATCTATCAGAATGAAAAGATGCCATAAAAGGGAAGTTATTCAAATTCCTCCCGCAATGTTACGTTCGTCATTTTTATCAACAACCTCCTGCATGCAATATGTTATCGTCTGCAAAAGTGGGCAAGTTGAAAACTTGTAATTCCAGTAAACGGTTTTTCCTTTTTCCTCTCTTTTGTGTTGTCATTGGTCCTTTACAATGCTTTTTTTTTTGCCTTATTCCGGCAACTTTCGTCGTATGTGTATCATTCCAACGCCATTTATGGCTTTTCAATGCGTTGACAAATTTGCGCAAGAAAAGTGTGGGTGTTGTCATCCGAAAATTCTGACATTTTTTCACTGTAAGAGTAACCATGGAATTCTATTATTTTAAATCACCGCAATCTCAAAGGCATACCTTCAGATAACAGTATTTTAGATTTCATTTCGATTGGTTGAGCATATAGGCCACTAACGGGAATTTTTTTTATGCCACACTCTGTATTTAAATATTTTCCGATTTAGTGAAGTGCTTATGAAGCACTAATCAAGCATCAAAACACTTATAACTTTCATGCCGTGCACTTGTGCTTTTCTGTTGTGCCGTTCTCTGCATTGTTTTTGTAAGACTGATTGTACATTACACAGTACATTAAACAGTTTTCTATATGCGTTTGTCTGATTAAGCAGTTAAATCGTGATTGTTATGTCTGTTGTAATTATAGGCAAGATGGAGGATTTTCAGTTTGTACTGTTATTTATTTTAAGTTCCTTTTCACAAGTAGTGGCCATTTATAAGTTTTATGTTCTTGCGCTGGTGAAAACCTGCCATGATTCTTGTGTGATTTATATTAAGACTTTAATTTTAATGAAATTTTGCATTAAGACTTTAAGTTCAGAGTTAGAAAAGTAGAGAATCAAACTCAGTATTGGTTATCACAATCTAATAAAAGCACTATGTTTGGTATTTATTTATCAACATTTAGGGGATTCTTTTTATGATATCACTGCGTGAGCTAATCTGGAGCTCCCCAAAGTTAGAAATCATGCGGTGATGAAGAATAAATTGCAAAAAATAGTTCGTAGTAGAATGGCAGCTATGTAATAGATATTGATAACTAGTTACTTATTCTATTTAATTTTCTTATGCCATACTGTGGTTAAAGAACCACCATTACTTACGTTAAATTTACCAAAGATTTATGTTATCAATGAAACCAAAGTAAACACTGCCATCGCAGTTTGTATGTGTTCTGTATTATGAAGTTTAAGATGTTGTAGAAAGATTTGAGTAACCGTCGGCGAAATTCAACAAAGAAGGAAAATTTTGTTCTGTATGAATAATAAAAACAGTAATACTTTTATTTTAATTAAAAATAATTTTAAAATTACAGTTCACTTTATTTTGAAGTATTACATTTTATATGACTTTTCTGTTTTTATTCAAAGATGAAAAGCAAATTCTGGAATACGTAGTTAGAAGGAAGACCCTTTTCTCGCATATCCCACATTCAATATAATTCTATAACTAATTAGTCTTTGTAATTTTTAAAAGCAATTTTAGCTTAAGATGTAATCATTTTTTGTTTTTAATTACATGAATACAAGAGAAATATTAATTACCTTCTCGCATCTGTTCCCTATCGAGAGATCCTGACCGATAAGAGGCAATAAACTCCTTCCCATCGAGGACCAGCATCTGAAACAGAAGAACATTAATCTTGCTGTGAAGCGAGTAACAAAATAATTGTTTAATTAATAAACTTATTCATAAATATCAATAAAATAGATTAATAAACTATCAAATACTTAAAATATTCTTAAGATAGGCTTGATAATGCAAATATTAGTTTTGCTAATTTATCTCATTGGATCCATGCAGAGTACCTTCCCAAAGTTTGGAATGTTTACTGTGTTGCTTATTTGATATAGCATGACCGCCTCTTATGAACTATTATGGCTCAGTTATGTATTCTGCCCCCCCCAAAAAATAAGGGGGACAGTTCTATATCTCCCCTTCTACTGAGCCGATTGATGAAATTTAAATTGCGTTTTCCATATCTCGAAACAGCGACTTAGGATATATAATAGATTTGTATGTAGCTTTGCTCTAATACAGGTATTTTTACACAAAATTGAACTTTTTCTGAAATAACATAACAATTTTTTTTTCATATTTCGATTCTACGACTCAAATTATGGTGCGAAATTTACGGAGCAATTCAAAATTTTAACTTGGCGAATTTTTTTCACTTTGAACCTAGAATAATTCTCTTGGCGAACTTCTTAATATGAAACAACCTATTTTCCTTCCCTTCCATTGTGCAGATGAGGAAAAAAGTCACATCCTTCCTGCCTTTTTACATTGTGGATGAGAGGGAAAAAAGTCACAGCGTTCTACTTTCAAATAATTTTAACAAAGTGCGTAAACCACATTTTTCTTATTATCGCTTTCAACAAATATGCCAAATTTCAAAACGCGCCAATATATAAATTCAAGTAAATCTTCGGAAATTTTGAATAAAAAGCTCTAATTTTTTGCAGGTATGCTTAGAAATATAACTACTTTAAGATGATTGTAAAAATTTTATAGGTTATAATTCAAAATTTTTTTCGGAAAATTTATAAAATTATTTGAAAATGCAAATTTTAAAAATAAATCGTAAAAAATGGGTGAATTTTATTTGGAATAAACCTAAATTTCTAACTGTATAAGAAGGAATCAAATAAGTTGCATAAAAAAGAGATATTAATAAATACATACCAAACTGAATTAACAGTTAAAATTTTGAGAGTTAATTTTTTAAAAACTACTCGTGCGGTTTTTACAAAAAATGTCAGTTTGGCATAAATTGAATCGTAGAATCGAAATATGGAAAAAAATTGGAGTGTCATGTCAAAAAAAGTCAGATTTTCTGTCAAAATACCTATATTTGAACAATGCTATATGTAAATCTAATACATATCCTAAGTCGTGCTTTCGAGACATAAAAAAAGTTATTTTAATTTCGTCAATTGGCACAGTAGAACGGGAGATATAGAACTATTCCATTTTTTTTGCGCCGTGTTCTTCAGACAAGTAAAATACAAATCTTGCATCTTTCAAAGAAATTGTTTGAAATGATCTGGAACTCTTTCTTTGCACAGTAATTGTCGAACTTGTTTTCACAGTATCTTCTCGCAGATATCTTAAGTTTAATGACGTCAAATATGAGGGGATGGATGTGTTTAATGGTTAATGAACTAAAGGAGGAGGACCCAACATTTCTGGAAGAAGTCATTATGACAAGTTGCTCTCCCGAAGCAAAATATTAACCCTCATATAAAATCAGGGCTTTTAAGCTTTCTGCCGGGAGACATGTGGTTCCTTATGAGGCCATAAATTGATACAAACACAAAAGAACAAAATCATGTATTTGGAAGCCACAATTATATCTCAGTAAACCATACCAATTTTAATTTGCGAGATAATTTTCTTGAATACACGAGGGATATGTCCAAAGTTAATCTTCTGGAACTTGCAGGCAACGCTTCTTCCGACAAGTCTCCACATGTTTATGCAGGTATCCCGTGCAGTATTGTTTAGTCCAATTCAGTTGTTTTGCCGATAAAGGCACATTTTTGTAGCACTGTTACTTCAACATGGAACATGCGAAATGCGATCATTTTCTTTTTGTGCAAAAAGGGTAGAAAAACTTCAGAAAGTGTTCAACATCTTTGTGGAGCATTCTGTTTCCAAATATTGTGGGATGTTTTATTTAAGAGTTTATCTAAGGAGAGAGGAGACATCGAAAGTGTTCTCGGAGAACTGCGTAAAAATTAGTTTTTTTTATTGAGATAAGTGTTGTAGGGTTTAACTCTTTAAATCTTAAGTTCTTACTTAGCACACCACGAACACTTTGCAAGCGAATAATCGCTTAAGTGTGAACAGAACAGGTGACACTTGAGAAGGGTTTAAAACCCTTTATTAGTCCAAAGGAATTTAGTCCCGAAGGACTATTACTTTCGTTTGGGAGTTTTGCGTCGTTTCACAAAAATGTCCGATTCACTTTTCAATTTAGTGCTAATGTTTCTTCGTTGGTAATTGAAGTTCCATTGGGTTGGTTATTGGAATTTTTGGAATTGTATTATGTTGGTTATCGGGTCTGTATTGGATGGATTAATGGAATTGTATTGGGTTGACTATTGGAATTATATTGGGTTTGTTTTTGCGTACGTATTAGGTTTAGTTTAATGTTTGTTTCGTTCGGCAAGTTTTCATATTATTAAGCAAGATCCCTTTGGACGTAATCTAAAATCTGAATCCTTTCAGATTTTTTATTTATTTTTTTATCCAGTATATTTACAATCAGTTCCGGGTTGGAACTTTACAATAAAGCCACCACTCGGGCTTGAACTTAAATACTAATAATTTGAACTAAAACTAGCTTAACTAATGCTCTTAAATAATATAGCCGAAGCTATCAGAATCTAACTAGTTGGCTCCTAAGTATTAATTGAATCGGCGAAGCCTAGCAAGGGCCTAGATACGGCAGAGCGTAGTAACAGCTAAGAGAGATGTGGCCAGAAGGCAAACGCGCGCTAGTCAGGAAATCAGTCTCTCTCTCTCTCGAAGTCGATTAAGTCACGACTTATATAGTACTCATTCTCATTTGCATTCTCTGCGTTTCTGAATTCACATTCTGGCAGGAAATTGTAAGCTGAAATTAGAATAAGATAGGAAAGATTCAAAACTTAAAATAACTGTTAGAAAACGCATAATAAACCTTACAGCGTATTTTGTTAAATGATAACTATGTTGAAAAATTGCATTGTAATACTGATGAAAAGTGTGGAAATGAAAAAAAATATACGCAAATTCCTAGAACTTTGGAAAGATCCTAGAGACGATTATTAAAAATTATCCTGTTTTAAAAAGAGAAAATTTCTAAAGCGTCATTTTTGAATCAGAGGGAGCATATCGTTCCTATTAAAAAAGTCTTTAGCATATTAAAAATACAGTAAATATCGGATAAGAATGATACGCATTTACTCCCGTATTTTTCTTTCATTTTTGTTAGTTTTATCATCCAAAAATCTAGAACGGAAAGATATTTAATTTGCGAACAGCAAGTACATAACAAATAAAAATTATTCATGGAAAACTACCAGTAACTATCAGAGTATTATTTATTTAAAAACCTGCTGCATTCCAATAAGAATACACAGTAAAACTTAACATTATAATAGTTAATAAATATCTTCATTTCTACTTCTCTGTATCCTGACTCTCGTCCTCTCTTATTGTTGTCCGCTGCTACTCGCTAAGCCTAAATCAATTAATGCTCCGAGAATGGCTACCTATGTCGTCTGCTACAACTCGCAGGCCGCTGGCTCGTAATTGTTGTCATCGTCACCAATCTGTCTTCCCCCGTTCAGTGATCATCTGAACCATGAACAGCAGTTTCCCATTTTTTGGAAATTCTCTATTATTGCTTCATCAGTCAATGCACTCAAAATCCACAAGCAAATAAATTAATAAGTGAAAACAGCTACCAAGTGGATGAACTCATTTTTAAATTTAGGGAAGCTGGCTTTATGAACGCTTTGAAATTGAAAATTAGGTGACTACTTGAAAAATTTTCAGAAGCTTGTTCTAAAATCCTAAGGTGAAAATTAAGCGAAGGGATAAATAATATACGAGTAAATATGTAATATTACTATTTATAATATAAATATTAACATAGCCAACTTCCGACTATCCGTGGACACATTACCGTATTGCAGATTAACCGGACCCAGTTTATGAAAAAAGGTAAATTCATTTTATTGTGCAATTATGGAAAGTAACTACAGAGGCTGTTCGCACATTTTTCAGACGATTTTGGTAAGCGGTAATAAAAAATCGTTTGCTGCAAAAGAAGTAATTGCAATTGTACTATGTTTCTAAAAGTCAAAATTATCGTCTGTGGCTTGAAAGTTTTGTTTTTATTCAAAATGGTGAATTTAACAAAGCAGTGGTTCGAAGGCTACATTTACGCTCTTGCCGAAGAGAAATATGCATACTCCGTTATCCAAAAACGATGTGAGAGTCATGTTTTTGTGACATCTAAAGCGTCGACAGGTAATATCATCAACAAGAAAGGGAAAAAAACGTCAAATTGGAGCCTCAAGTGGGACAAAAATTCCAAACAAGTATCCAAGGAAAAAACGGACATCTTCGACTATTACAAAGGTACGTTGTTTAATGTTAAAAGAAAATCCCCTTAATCAAAGGACAGTTGCAAAATCATTAAAATGCTCGGTGCCCACTGTAAACAAAATGATAAACGTTGATTTAAATCTTAAGAAAGCGAAAAAACGCAATGTGCATCGTCTTCTTCCAAAGCATATCGCTCAACGCAGGACACGCTGCAGAATTCTATATGAGAAACACTTATCCAAAGAAAAATGGAAAACAATTGTCACAATAGATGAAGCATGGGTGTATTTAAATGATTGTAACAAAAAAAGAGCCATTTATTATCATAAAAGGGGAGAAAAAAATTTAAGTACATGGTTCAAAGAATCGAAAGAAAGTTTTTCTAAGGGATTCATGATTGTTGCTGGTTTTTCTTATAATGGCAAGTTAAAAATAAAGAGAGTGCAAAAAAATGTCAAGATTAACTCCAAATACTATCAGGAACATATTTTATCGCCAATTTTTCTGAATGAAATACCATCGCTTTACCCACAGTGCTATCAATCTGTGAGACTCCATCAGGACAAAGCTAGCAGTCACACATCAAAATCCACTGTAAATTTCCTAAAAGAAATGGAACAAAAAACTGGTATCAAGGCCATACCCTTCACTGATATCCCTACTAAATCTCCCAATGTGTCACCGATGGATTTTTGTGCTTTCGGACTTTTAAAAACTGCATTATCCAAACGTTGTCCCAAAACCAAAACAGGACTCTGGAAAGCTGTTCGGGAGGAATGGGATAGAATACCTCTTCTGACACTTCAAAAGGCCTTATTATCCTGGAAATTGCGGTGTCGAAAGATAGTTCAGAATAAGGGATGTCAAATAGAACATTTAAAACACAAGAAGTTTTTGTAATTTAGTTTTGTGAATACAATATACATCGTCTAAAAAATGTGCGAACAGCCTCTGTACCAGTAAGAATCAAAACTGTCTGCTGAAAATAAAGAAAAAAAATCAAAGTTCATGCGATAACTGATGATGTCATTGTATTTGCGAATTGTTTCTTATCCATAGCACTATGCAACTTAATTATATATACTTCGGATTATATTAAACATCGTGCAATAATAAACAAAGAATCGTAAGTGACTTTTTACGTAATTTGAACTCAAAGACACTGATCAGGTTCTTTGTAAATATTGTACTTTAATGTCAGTTATAATTTAGTTTCTTCACTTTTTATTGACGTTTGCTCTTCCGTTATTACAGTGTATTCTTTTTGCTTTGAATACTGATTTAATTTATATAATCATATGAATATATTTTCGAGATTAAACCTCTTGAAACTACAAATAGATGTTTAATAGTATTTTTACATTAATAATAGCAAGCATTATGCCACTTTCTTGTATTCTTTTAATCGTTTTCCGATTAACAGATTTGAAGTAACCGTGGTTTCATCTCTGTATTGGTAAGGTAAATCGAGGATTGACTGTTATTTAAAATCTGCTTAAATGATTGAGTATTAATAACGTAGAAGTCATCATATCTCCGTCAAGGAAAACGGAGATGGAACGGTTTTGTTGATGGCTGGAATTCTAACACAGAATTTTTCTGAAAAGATTATTCTTAGCATTTATATTTCCGTAAATAATTTCTATTTAATGATGATCTATTTAATTTTTTGAGACTTAACATTAACCTGAACGAAGACGATTTTCACTTATACTATTCCAATTATACAATATGTATACAAATCTACAGTTATACTAGATAACGTTTGCCAAAATAAATTTATTTTTTCATGAATTTAGGAATTTTGAAATCGTAAAATGCTTGCAAGAATTTTATTATAAACTTTACTCACCCATTCCTATCACCTCTGAAACGCACATACCACAGCTGTGTAGTTCTTTCCTGGAACTTGACACAAGTCATATTCTCCCAGTGTTCCATAGCTTCCCTTATCATTCGGCGCCCGAGAGGGTTCAGGGCTGAAAAGAAAAGAATTCCTTAAGATGAGTTCTAATGACAAATCTAACTTCGTCATCGAATTGTAAAATTTATTAAACTTTCATCACTACAAAACAGGGAACTCAATTTCAACTTGATTGTTTCTAATACTGAAGCATATTGCTGTAATTTTTTATTTATTTGCTTGTATTTAAATTTATTGTATCTATCTAATATTTATATTTATAAATTTAGTGCGTTTTGTGTAATATATTTGTTACTTTTGTGTGATATATTTAATTTCTAATTTGTGGCCGCTTACTGTGATTATATTCTGCGCATACTATTGTAAATCTTCTGAATCGATCGACATTTAAATTGTAAATATAAATTAAACAAAATTACAGCTATTATGTGCAATAACTATCCTAATAGGATTCGGAAACTATTTTTACCTCGAGTTGGCGATTTTAGTTAACGACGTTTCGCAAGTTTTTGCAAAATGGGTATTCAAAGTTTTAGAAGCGATTTTTCTCGAAGTTTCCAGAAGTTCTTACTCTACCTTTTGAAAAACATTATAAACATCGGGGTACTTAACGTACTATTGCAACCATCTTAATAGAAGTATTCAAATTTTCAGGAAGTGCCGAAATCTGGTAACCATGCGCATAACCATTCTTCTGGCAACCATGCTCATAACAATCGTTTCAGTCATGCAACGCCGCCATTTTCGTATGAGTTCTATTTTGTTGTATTCCAAGTTCCAACGGTTTTTATACATAAATCGTGATATTTTTTTGCCTTAAACCTAGTTTTAATACATGAGCTTGTGGAATTCGCCAGCAATGGAAGAAACTACTGTAAAATTTCGGCAGTAATACAGAATTTTGTTGAAAATTTTCAAAAGGGAACAACGAGGAAATGCGTTTTCTAGACAGCCGCTGTTGCCAAAGATTGCACAAAGCCGAGTCTCTTCAATTCTCTGAGAAGTGAAAACAGATCGCTGTGTACTTCGGGAGAAGAATAACGAAACCAAAAATTACAGAAAGGTTCGAAGAAAAATACAAGTGTTTTATTTTTTTAATGTATGACATAATTCTTATTTAATAATTCAAATTTGCATTTTAAATTTTGCTAAAGTATTTTCTTTTCCAATGTTGATCCTGTTTACCAAACTCATTATAAATATGGGGAATATGTAGTTTGGGAATCTTCCTAAAAAAGAAGGTGCGAAAACCACCAACTCGCGCATGCTAGTAACATTTATATTTTCATCCGTAAAAAATTGCCAAATGGTTGCAATATTGTCAATATTGGCTGTGTTGCAATCGTGATTCAGTTAGTTCAACTATTATTTACAGAATCGGGCCACTGTATCTCCCTACTCGATGGTTACTGCTTTAGACTTTTATTTTAGTGACTTGAAATATTCGTCGCATGATGAGGAGACTTTGCTGTATATCTATTCCATCTTTAAACTGGTTATTGTCATTTGCTTTGCTGTACGAGCTGGTATATTTTTCAATAAAGAGTCAATTTCTTTCTGTTCATCTGGCGCTAATAAAGCAATCTCTATGAACCCGGAGCACACAACAATATTAAGAGAACTTCTAAAGAAATGCAGCAAAAAACTACTTAATCGAATTTTTCTCGGCCTTAGTCTCCTTTAACAGAAACAGTGTTGATAACTAACATTGATTCATAAGCACGAAACCGGATAATTAAACGGTCTTTTATTATTATCTGTAATCCGAAAAGTGAAGATTTTGTTTACATTATACGTAATGTAAACAAGAGCTATAAATGCATTTATATGCAAAAATGGTAGGCTGTGTAATTATTGTCCGGAAAATATTCTTTTTGAGTACCTATGTTCATTGCTTGATAGAATTTATGCTGTAAAAAACATATATCTCCGCAAAAAGTAAACTGAAGAAAATGGAAGCATTAATGATTTCAATAAATTATAACAAAAATCTTACATTCAAATAAATTTTTTATAATTCTGTGACAAATGCCGTTTTATTGCCATATAACATCATGTTAAAAAAGTCGTCAATTATCGTTTTTGAGGTATGCAATTGCAGATGCCTATTTTTCTCCATTATGGGATGGTAAATAAAAAATTGAGTTTAAAAGAATCGAAATTCTGTAGCTTATTTAATTTAAATGTATTAAAAAAATAATTAAAAAATATTAATAACGTTACGAATGCGTTATAATTCATTCAAAAATACACTGATGATGAATGATAAAAAATGATGCGAGGAGGAATTCGCCATTTGTGTTTCTTATGAAAACAAGTCCGATTATCGGATGTCCAAATAAACATATTATTCGAAATTTCTTCTAGATTTATCTGCTTCAATTAAGCTAGATAAATCGTATTTCACTGAAAATAACTTATCTACACAGGTAAAACATTATGTGCATTTTACAAAATGGAAAAAAGAAATGGGGACATACAAGGCACGTTTTTATATTTCGAGTTCAAAATCATTCTGGATTTCGAATTCAGATTGATTCTTATACGAGGTAAACATATAAATTAGAAAATTGCTACTGTTTTACGTATATATTTAATTAAAAAGGAAATCAGAGTACTATCATTAAAAAAAATTCACACACTTTTTATATGCAAAATGATAGAGGAAAAGTGAGAAAATTAAGGTTTAGACTATGTAGAGATAGTAGGATTTTTTGAAAGCAGGAGATGTGAAAAATGAGCAATGCCCTGACTGGGATTCGAACCACAGACCTCTCGAATACTCGCCGAGCGTGCTGACCACTACATCACGAAGGCTGGAAAAACACCTTATATATTCCCAATTTTAAACGCGACTGGGGATTAGGGGACCCAGTCGCCAAATCCTGGTGGTGGAGAATCATCATCTACCACCCTTTTAGTTCAACCGCCACTGTAGAGACATTAGGTATTGTTTGGGAACAGGAGAGATAAAAAATGAGCAATACCCTTGCAGGGACTCGAACTTTTGACCTATCGAATATGCGCCGAGTGTGCTTGACCATTACACCACGAAGGCATGCCAAGAAGGCGGGAGAAATACCTCATAAATATAAAAACTTCCTTAAATATGGAATTATTTATACATCTTTAGAGATTAGAAGAATGATAACGACGAAATTTACTCACAGTTCATTTATAATAGCTAAAATTCATAGAATCCCCTTCTTCGAAGAATTATTCTTAATTCATCGAGGGCTATAGCTGTTTAATTCAGTCGTTCCTCCCTGAGTTCAAATTCGTAGATCTGTTTGGTCAGATTGTTCTATGGAAATCATTAATTTGTATAAATTTGACACAACTCCTATAAGGGCGAAAGTTGACACCCATTATAGAAAATTTAGGACAAGTAACCTCTTCCCAGGACCCTGACACAAGAACATACGATCTTCTGCAAATTGTTCGATTTATATTACTCTCATGGAGTATGCGGAGGAACATGAACCATTTAATGTTACACCACTACACACCATTAATATGTCGCCTGCAAAGAAATCCCGCTCTTTCATATTTGATGAATGATGTTGTGTTTCTTTCTTGAAAAAGTAATGGTGACCACACATATGCAAACATTAATTTAGATTTAATTGAAAAAAGGAATATGAGACGTCTTCCTACAATCCAAGAGTGATGATGTCTACCAAATTTTAAACGAAATCTCCAATGAGAAGACGTCAGGGATACAAAACTACTAGCCTCTTGATGTATTACAGGCTAGCATTGTCTAGTCTTTGGTATGAGATTTGCCTTTGTACATTTTTCTCAGTGGCTGTGGAACGTTGTGGCAGTCTTTGTCATATTCTAACGCCTTAACATTAGCCTTACATATTGTTGTAAAGCTTAGGAAAATTTGAAGAGGTCTTTTGGATATATCTAAAGTATTACTGAAAAGTTGCTGCGTCCATAATTTAGGGCGCATGTGTTGAAGCCTAGTATGAAATACATTGAAATTTATTTTGTAATTTGTTTTAATAAACTAGTAAACAATATAGTTTGCAATTTAATTCTGGAAATATATATGTGTACATATTCGGTTAACTAAATTTATGTATATTTGGTGGCAAAGATTTCATTGTCTTTTCCAGTTTCCCAGGAATAGCGAAGTACTGGAATGAATGGTTTTTAAATCTCTACACATAGTAAAATGTACGAACAATCAATTACCTCATGTAGTAATCAGATTATCAAGATCAGACAAATATGTGTTGTCTTAGTTCCATACAGGTCACATTATTAAATCGCTAAACAGACCAATCTTAATCTTACATGACATCAAAAAATGAACAAGTTGCAAACGTTTTCATCCAAGAAGTAAAAAGATAAGCCAATGGCAATGTTTGACGAAAAAATTTATTTTTCAGATACCTCTTTGTATGATAAATACTTATAATAAGGAATTCTAAATTTCATAAACTTAAAGTCATGGGGATGGATTCTGATGTGAAGCCAAAGAGAGAGGAGACACATTTCCAATATGCCAACATATAAGAATAATTGAGATTTTAACTCGTCCTTCTTACTGCTTGTTTTACAAATATTAGTGCTAAAACGAATCAGGAATTGGTTATGAATAATTTCTTAGGTACTTACAATAATGCAACGTGTAGTAGACGGTAGCACGTGACCAGAGTGAGAGAAGATTGATGGTCCCCTTCCTGTGGGAAAGTTCTTTATGGTCATCTGCATATTTTGGAACCACTATGTCTCCTTCCACGATTCTCTCCCCTGTCTCTGTAAAGCTTGGATTTCCTCCAAAGAGAAGTAACTGAGGAAAACATTAATTACGTAACTTTAGTTAATATTTAAAACGTATCGTCTTTTACAAAGACTTCAATATAACAATATTGCATACATAAGTTTTCCCAACATACATTTATCATCCTAATCTCTGTGAGGCATTTTTGAAAAAGTAAAGAATGTCCGAATGTTTTCCATATGCAAAATACAAAATTATTAAAATACAGGTTTGTTAGATAAGTTTTATTTAAATGGAAAACTTCGCAAATTTTTTTATGAAAGAAAAACGGATATAACTATGATTCACGAAAGCTTAACGTCAGTCTTACAACCATTTAACGTTTTAATTTGATAAGCATTTCAAAGATGGGATTCAAAAGATTTACATGAAGTGAATGAGTTTAGGTAATCATGTCCTGATGACCAGAACGATAATGTAGCTTTCGTGTTTGAAAAAAACTGTTGTAAATTATGAAGGAGTTAATAAAAGTCATGGAGGAACAGAAATTCATTTCACCAATAATAATAAGAAAAGATTTAAGAGGAAAAGCAAAAATGCCGTCGACTATTTTGATCACGATTTTTCTGACAGAAGTTAAAAATAGAACAAAGACAGCAACAAATGAAGCTAAGAAAATAAATAATTTTTGATATTTTGATTTTATAGAGCAAACATAAGAGCTAACAATTCCAGGAGTCAATGCTGAATGTTTTACAGTACTAGCATTTAATGGAAACAAATTGTTGTTGTTATTGATCCTAACTGGTTAGCCAATAGGTTAGACCAGATCCATGAATCCAAGAATCGTCAATAAATCCAAAAAGGAAGTAGGTAATTTCAACAAGTCCCCCTCTTTTACAAGTTCCAAACAAATGAAATGTCCAGGAGTGAAGTGATCAGTATTACATTTCCTACAGTTGGAGTAGATTTTATTTCCTCGGTCAAATTTAAGGCATTTCAGGCATCCACTTAGATTGCAAAGTAGTCTGCTGAGCAGTGGCGGCTCGTAGCTAAAATTAGTGGGGATGCTGTTCCAAAAAAATTTAACCTTTGTTTTAAAATTGTGTAAACGGAAACAAACATGTATAAAAAGAAAATTTATTTTGAAACTTTCATGAAATCTTACAAGAGAAAAATTAAACATTTCTTAACTACTTTAACCTAAATTGTTACAGTCAAATCTTCATCTATTCATTTAAAAATGAAATCCATTTTTCTTGTTTTAATTTGCGCGAAAAGATCAATAATTTTCTCCTTGGTCTCTGGATGACAACTGAGGAAATTTTTTTCAATTGAAAGCACTGCAAGCGCATTTAGTCTTTCCAAATTCATAGTGCTTCTTAGAAAAGTTTTCATTCTTTTCAATGTTGAAAAGCAGCGTTCTGCCTCTGATGTAGTCATGGGAACTGTTAAGATAATTTTTATCAGTTTCATAATTTCGCTAACAACATCATCTAGATTATTTTCCAAGATAAATTTCAGTAGCTCAATTAATTTGCAGTATTCATGAATATCAGACCTACAACAGAATACTTTTAGTTCAGTTTCAAGCTTTTCTTTGCCAATCATCGGATATGCTTCAGTGGTCAGTACTATTTCTTCCGCAGGATGTTCATTCCTAAAACTAGCGAAGCATTTCTTGTTGAACAATTTAGCAGCTGCTAAGGGTTTAGTGGAAGAATATTTGTCTATTATATCAATACATATAAAGTCACATATTTCCTTAGCTTCAGCCATCAGTGTCTTTGAAGAATTCTCACAGTACTTTGAGTTCCTTAATTCCAAAATAGCAGTTTTGAAATTTGTTGTACATTGATTAACTTTAAACACACTAATTTCTATGAATCGCATTTGGTTATATATTATTGCAACATGAGGCATAATCTGATAAAAAAGCTCTAACCAAAACTTGAAATGATCATCATTTAGATATTTTAAAATTTCTGTTGCCTCTGCAATAGTTTGATCTGCATTTGATGTTGACTGAATTTCAGTAAGGCAATTTTGCTGTTGCAGAGGTTTATAATGCACTTAAGTCACAGAATTTATTACTTGAGGATGTAAGCCCATGGTTAAAGTTTTCTGTAAAATAAAAGAACCGAAGAAAATGAATCAAATAGAATAGCTGAAAAATAATCTAACCAAGAAAAATACGGTGTATGATCGGGTGTAATCGGACTTAGCAGTGCTGAGTCCGATTACCCCCAAAATCAATACCACCTTCAGGCTGCCTGCCGAAGTACTAGTCATGAGTCGGAGAAGGAGGCAACGTAGGCTAGGAACAGGCAATGTAGAGACAATTTTGTACGTATTATTACTGAGAAAAATTCCGAATTATGGAACTTGGAATATGCATGTTAAATGTTAAAATATTTATCTTAAATTATAAAGGCGTCGCTTCTTTTGTGAATCGATAAAACCAGTGAAAATCATATGGGCATAGCACTGCTGAAAAAAACTTGACGATTTTCTTAGCCTTAGTTTTCAATTAGTAAAAAAATGGCAAAAAATGGCGAAAAATACGAATGCAATTTTTTCCTTTTTTTCAATTTTGCAAAGTCACGTTTGACTTTCATTCAGTGTTTTGAGATGGAATATTGAGTTTGAATTTAGTCATTCACATAAATTTTGAATTAAAAATTCATAATTTACTCTGTCAATTTCTTGGCAGAATTTACAAAATTAATTATAGGATGAAAAATATGTAATCATTCATTTGATTTGAAAGGACTAATTCTTTCTTACCTTGTCATTTGCTAGCTCTCTGAGATCTTCTTTGGCTTTCATATTCTGAAACTAAAAACCAAAACCTTTTAAGTCTTACTTCACTAGATATATACAAATTATTAATGAATTTCATATTTGATCAAAGTTTTAGTTATGTGCACATTTATGCTGTAAAAGGCTTAATGGAAAACATAATTTGGAAGAACACAATTTTAATAGACATTATTTGTATTATAACAATAAACAGAATATAATAGGCAGTTTTAAACTAGATTCAGTTAATGGTACAAAATATACTCTTATCTACGATCTACCTGGAAAAGAAATAAATTTTAGCGATGATATGTTCAAAAGATCATATCATAGGGTGATTATTTTAGAATGTAATAAATCAAACTGAATTTACGTTACATTACGCTGTCGGGATGCATAGCTGCACATTTTGTTTATTCCCTGTAACCATACCACAGTTTATTGTTCTTTAAAAAGTATATTGTTTTTATAACTTATATGTTAGGCAGAAAATTGTGAAGAGCATTTTTCAGATAGAATTGTTTTGGATTGCATATCAGCAATCATTTCATGAAATATGAACTCCTACACAGCAGCACATAGTTTCCAGAATTCACTTCAAATAAATTATCAGTATTAATAATTTCTCTCAATAATTTATTATTTTCATTTAGTGTCAGTGTCGTTTTAAAACTGCCGATTTGTAGATTATGAGGAGGTATTTTTGACAATTTCCCTCAGTAATTCTCTACTTTTATTTAGTATCAGTCTTGTTTTAAAATTGTAAAGGTCTTTTAGAAGTTTTTAAACCACCCAAGTGGTATAGTGGTTAGGGTAGCGGCGATACCGAAGAGCCCGGGCTCGAATCCCAGAGAAGGCATAGGTGTATATAAATGTATAGTGTCTGTGAAACATGAGGCCACTCTAAATATGCGGGGAGCCGAAAGTCTTCTCGAAAGATTGGTGGTAGCGAAGAGGGGGGGGGAGGCTCTCCGACCCGTCTCCCCGGGGCACTCTCCTTCAAAATTGGGGTCGCAAATGAGAGAAGTCATGCTGTCACCTTATATGATGCTCAAGGTTTTGCAAACGATAGGCGAATTAATGCTCTTCTTGCCACGATGAATTTTGTGGGCTTGTTCTGATGTCACTGTCATTCAAATGAGATAAGTCACAACAACACAACAGAATTTTTTGAAGCCTGGAAACTGAAAAAATCCTCAATGCCGTCTCTGGGGTTCGAACTTTGGATCTTTCGACTGCCAGCAGTATGTGATTTCCTATCACCCCACGAAGGCGTGTATAAGAAAAGAGAAAAACTTTACAGAATTCCGCATTATGGAGCTTATGAAGAGATATTTTTGATCAAAGTAATTCATCATTTTTATTTAGTATCAGTGTTGTTTTAAAGCATCGCATCATATAGATTATTAGAAAGCATTTTTAATAATTTTCCAAAGGAACTCTTTATTCCAATTTAGTGCCAGTCTCGTTTTTAAATTGCCTCCTTATGTAAATTATGAAGAGATATTTCATGAGAACTTTTTTAATTATTATGTTTAGTGAAATTCAGTTAAAAACGTAAATTTAAAAAAATTCTTATTTTCCTTAAAATCCTGATAAAATATTCTTTGGGTCATAAATTTCAGTCCTTTTTTTTAAACAGAGACATATACTTAGTTGAAAAAATCTGATGTGTACACCACATGACTTCTTTTTACGGAATATTAAAATATACGGATTTTGCATTTCATTTAAACTTATTGGATTGAACTAAATCTACTTCATCGATAGCGCATAAACAACAATAGAATAAATGCACTCTTTAAAATTCACTATATTTGTTTACCACGGCGATACTCTGGCGCTAGGTTCCCTTAACAGGTTTACATCTCATTCATTTTATAACTCAGAATGCGCAAAAATTGTGTACATCATCTGGAAAATTACTTAATCGTTGCCACATGTTCTATTCAAATACTATAATAAATCTAAAACGACGTGTAAAAGAAATTAAACAACAACAAAAAAAAATTTTCACAGAAGATTCGGTATTTCTCATTCAATTAATTCAGTTCTCACTTCGCGACAAGGCAAAAATACATTAAAACTCAAAATATCTGTATTAAAAATTCCGAAGTAAATCTTAAACACTTATTTCCTGGAATAAATTGCAGAATGCATTAAGCATGATTTAATTCGCAATAATAAAAGAAGGTTTGTTCTTTGTTGTTGCGAAGCTTAATTTCTCTAGATTGGCAACAAATCCACTATCCTACTTAGTTTAAAATATAAATAAATATGGCTTCTATGGAAAAAATGATCAGGCTTGGCCGCACTTAAAAACTTTTAAATTGTTGATAATTCTATAATTCTTGCAAGCAGAATTACTAAAGGCATAAAAATCTTAACCGGAAGATCGGAATATCCTAATTCAATCATTTTTAAAGCAAAAAATGCACAATTTACCAGCATATAAGAATAAAAAATACTGAGCTCACTGAGCCGAGTAACAGAGTGGATATATATATACATATATTTATGCACTTTTGGTGAGGTCGATTGCAACCAAAATAGGCAGTGCACATCTACATTTTATAGTAGTCCTATATACAAAATTTCAACGGTCTGAAGCTACTCTTTTTTGAGGTATGCGAAATGCATACGTACGAACGTACTTAAGTACAGACATTACCGAGAAAAATTTCTTCAGAATTCATTTTAAATCAGTTTCATAATTTTTTTGGGGTAAAAGTGTACTTTATTTTGTCTTTACGTAAGGATGTCACGCAAAAACATCGTTAAATTACATTCGATAGTGGTCAAAATATATATTTTCTTTGAAATAGGATATTTGAAATATTCCTTTTTACTTCGTGGAAGTAAAAAGAGTATAGTGTTAAAAAAAGTATAGTTGATCAAATTGAAATTTTTACCTCTGATTCTCTGTCTTCTGAATCTAAAATGACATAATCGTCTTCTCTGTCTTCCTGGGATGAACTGTAATGTTGGTGTCCTGCCTCGCTGCAGCTATTAGTTTGCCTTGGTGGTAAATAAACTTCGGGAGGCAGATCAAGTCTTATCTGCAATTCCAGAACAAAATAAGGCAGATCAAACACTTACGTGGAAATCAGACATTTGATTTGAAAACGAACTGCTAAAATTTTGTGATATTACAATATTAATGTATCTGAGTTAAAAAACATAATTCCTACGAATAAAAATGTTAGAATAAATTGGTGTCACTTTTGCGTAATGAAACTCGGCATGTCAAAAACAGACGAACTTCAAATGATGTATATTGGCGAGATAGGATTTTATTTGTGTTCTGATATAGAAGTCTTAAAAAGATTTTATGCTAACATTGTACTTGTGTTTCATTCTTTTCAGCATTTTACCTTCTTTCATAGAATATATTCCAGATAATATTACCTAAAAGGTAAGCTTGAAGTTATTTATTACTTATAAATGAATCTCTTGTAAGTTCTTTATTTCAACACTTCGATTTAAATGTTCGTAAAGACTGTTAACATTGATTTTATTCTATTTATGGTCTATTTGAGTTAAGCAAACTCTCTAACTTGTTTAAGATTTCATAGCTATTCTAACTTATGATAACACGTATCCTAACATACTGAAAAGCCTAAATTCTTTCTTAATTTGCATGACAATAATATTGTTGTGTGCGTACGGGTTCGTAATGGATTGAATGCACAAATCGATAAAAAGGTTATAAAATTTATTCTTTTCACAAGAAATAAAACAAAATGCTGAAATATTTCCTCAGAGATAGTCGTACAATATCACAATATCTACGTTAAACAGAACTCAATTCAAAACAGAGAAACTAATTCAATCTTACAGCGAATTCGCTGCAATGAATAACAGCATAAAGTAAACAAACAATTCGCTTAAAACAACAGCAACTGAGCTAAGGTGCTTTAATTCGGCTTTCATAAGCTTTTTAATTATTCACTAGAACATTCTGATAAAACCTTTTCTTCTCGATTTTTGTGAATGGCAACAGCAATTACGAGATATTTATTTATTTATATTAAATGCACGCGCTCTTTTATTTTTACTTTTCCGATGTAGCCTTCTCTTCAAAAATCGCCTGCGTTGCACGAGAAAATTAAACATTTTAAATTACAATTCCAAATAAATAGCTAAATAAATGCGAAATCCGTAACAATATATAAGCATTTATTATTTTGTGCATCAAGTTCACAGAGATGTATGATTTTTCTGTTAAGCATTTGAAATGATGAATTGTGCAAAATTATTATAATGAATAACATCTTTATATGAAACGCTATTATACAAATATGCGTATTTGTTCTAAGTCTTTCAAAGCATTTTCGTGACAAGCAGGGCAATATTAGAATTTAAAAGATTCTAGAATCTAGTAAGACTACTAAGACTCTAAAATCTTTACTTCGAAGCAGGAGACATGAAGAAATGTGCAATGCCCTCGTCAGGACTCGAATCTCTCGAATACGCTCCGAATGTGCTGGCTATTACACCACGAAGGCATGCTAAGAAGTCGAAAAAAATACCTTATAAGTTACAAATATCATTCTGCATAATATACGATTTTAAAAGTATTGGTTTAATTAGGATTTTAATTGAACTTTTGTGAATATTTATAAAATTTAGCAAAATATATATATTGCAAATAATATATATATATTTGTGTCCTTAAAATCTTGTAATAAAGATGCAATTTAAATAGTGTACTATTTTCTAAATCACCCATTTTGGTACCCTGACTGGCATTTTTTCGCTATAATTTGAAATGTAAATTAAAGATCATCTACTGTAAATCTGAAAACACATTTCAGAAGGGGAAGTTTATCAGGCAACACCAATGAATAATGCTGTTGTAGAATAATATGACATTAACGTAATAACGTCCGATGTTATGCAAATTGTCCTTTAGTCACTGAACTGAGGAGCGACGCAAATTCATATTAGTTGTATTTTTAAGCTTGCGCTTGGAGCTTCAGTTGGTAACTATAGGAGTTCTAAGGGCGTAAATGCTCTTTTGAGGTGTGATTTCATGAAGCAAGATGGAATTCGAGTTCTCTCCGTGTTTGGTGAGTAGCCGTTCATCAGCCTACGTGACTTCTATAAGGAGAAAATAAAAGTTCAGTCAAGATCAATGTTTTGAGATTTCTATAAGTTCTACTGAAGGTGTGCAACAGCAAGTCTAAAGAATACAATCCTCTAAAGGTAAAGATGCCAACGGCAAAATGTACAAAACGATGTGTTGCGAAAGGTGGGAAGCTATTGATGTTTCTAAAGTTAAATGATTTTGAAAAGGTTTACAGAATCATCGGTTTTAAAGCATACTATTATTTTACCATATGTTTTTATAGACAAGGTGACATATCCAGGAATACACATCATGGCTACTGAATACGTAATGTATCATAGACATGTGTCATTCAGGACTGGCGCTAGAACTTTTACCACCTGGAGCAAATTCTACAACTCGCAAAATTCTACCGCCTGGTTCCTTCCAAAATTCTAAAAATTTTGCTTCCTTTAAATTCTACAGCCCGGTGCAGCCACACCGGTTGCCCACGCTCCGGCGCCGGCCCTGATGTTATTTACACAAAGCCGGAAACAGTTTACGATATACAAGTCATGGAATATCAATACGATTATGGCTTGGAAGCTTGAGGCTTTAATTATACATAAAAAGATACTTGATAACAAGAATGTTAACAAGGTTTCGAGTTTAAACGAATATGACAGTTAACGTTTTGAAGGGCAGAAAAAGGCAATTAACTTTTTCAGCAACATCTTGTTTTATTTACTATATCAGGTGTTACAATGAAATTATTTGCGGCAATTACACATCTTTTGTCTAAGACGCATTGAAAAAAAAGACTACTTCTGGTGGTTAGTGTCAGTAACTACCGCCCACAAAACACATCCCTAGAAGTCAGTCTCTGTAGTACTCATGGAAACAGATTTTCTTTTTCAATCAGAGTGCAACTTTACATGTGTTGCATTCGCACACTGTTCTTACAGGTTCTTTCTTGGCTTCAGAGTGCATATCGTCGTGAGGTTGTCTTCGATGGCTGATGGTTAATTTGTTGAAGACAAATTACCGCATCAACTACTGGCTTATATTTTTTGATTGCCGTCTAGTGAGCTACAAGGGAACTTCAGATACGTTCAGTCTTGAAAACCACTCACACGAGTAAGTAAGACATTCAATAGAAAAGGTAGGTACTGTAAGTAACCATCGCCGTAGTACCCACCGTAGTATGATTACTGTAGGTAACCACCGCCCTTCAAAGTGTTAAGGTACTGAAATGGAAAGAGCAGAATGAATGCAGGCTTCATTAGAGCGAGGGGTATAAAATTATGTTATTGAGAGTGCTCCTCAGGATAAATTGTTTTAAACTGCAAATACCGGAGGTCATAATGGGGAGTCAGTAGAAAGTTGCATAACACTGTACTATTGAGACTTGGGATATGTAAATATAAGTTTCATTCACAGACGGGACATTTTCATTGCAAAGGAAGCACAGAGCCTATATCAGAGAACATGATTCTAAAAGATGTTCCGAGAAAGTCACATTCCATTGAAGGCTGAGGTTTTTGTTCTACCTGTTGCTGTACCAGATGAATTTAAGCAGCGGATTCAAAATGCTGTCGTATGTATTCGAAGCTTGGTGGATTTTAAGTGCCAATCTATGGCAACTCTCTGCCTTTTTACCAATATTGGTCCTGAAAATTTTATGGTCTTGAAATATTTTTAAAAATAATTTAAAAATATTTGTGGCTCTTATGTCCACACAGGTAAGCTTCATGTCATTTATTTCTATCTGTTCCATGTCTGCTCCATAGAAAAGGTTTTTTATGTTACTCACGGACCAGAAGTCCTTCACCAGTTACTCGTAACGTGCAAATTTCTGTATGATCGTAAGGTACTTTTCGTTTATTTGTATGCAGCCCATTGTATGACTTCACTGGATTTTTTCCGATTCAGTTCCGAAACAAATTGTTTTTAGGAGAGAACACTATATGAAATTAACATCCTAAAAATGAAAGGAAAATTAAGTACACAATGTTTTGCTAAATAGTAAGTATAGCTTTGTTCTTTTTTTAAGAACTTTTGGTCATCTTTGTCCCTTTTTTAAGAACTTTGTCCCTTTACGGGTTTTTTTTTGGGAAAGATATGCTAGTTCGAAATGTTCATTTCTCTTTAACAGTGTTTCAAAATGACAGCTTGTGGTTGGTCTGTAGCCTTGTTTGACTCCTTGGAGACTTGGCGAAAAGTGAGGAAGAGATTTAATGTTTTTAATCGTTTCTTGATGAATCAATTCAGGTTTCAGGGACGTGAATGAATGGGAAAGGGTTACACGGCACGTGCTTGTTTTGGAGGGGTGGAGAGGACATTGAATTTTTACTGATTCTTTAATTAAGGACCTAATATAGAAGTTTAACAATTTCAACGATTTTTGCATTTTCAAATTTTCAAAGGAAGTGGGAAATTGTTGCACTACGTCTTCTTAATTTGAAGCTGCGCTCGTATTCTTTAAATATATTGTTATCGTTCTGTTATTCATGATTTTAGGTTCGCGAAGACATAAATAGTTTGTTGCTTATCACTTTAGAGATTTCGTAAACTCGGATCTTTTATTCAGACGTAAATTGTCGATGCCATTTTAACTATTATACCAGCATTGCTGCAGGTTAAGAATTATTATTAATGCACATGGAGTTAAGATTGCAGAATTTAAAATTTCGCCTGAAATTATCTAAATTACCTATTTTACAAGCTAACAGAAACAATTTAGAGCTATTTATAGAAAAAAAAGTTACTGATAGACTACTACTATTCTTTTGCTTTTATGCTTAAATTTGTGCATCAAATGAAAAGCTTAGAAAAATTATCGTATAATTGTTTTTGTAAACCATACAACTATTATTTTTGTGAGCTTTAGAAATACTTCTGTATATTACATGCAATTAAATTAGAAAATGTTCTAGCCCTTCATTGGAATGAATATTCTAATTAAAGTTATTTTTACTAGACTTACCGGTGGTTCTTCTTTTACGTCTTCTAATGCGTCTTCATTCATACTGTTCAGCAAAGGTACAGCAGACGTGCATAGAATAATCTGGAAAATTCAAATTTGATTAATTTTATAATATGTACACCTGTATTTTATTTATTTATTTCTCATTAATATTTAGCCTGTATCAACTGGACTGAAGTTAAGACCTTAAAGAAGTCAAATAAGTAATATACACAGGATGACTGGAAATTTCTAGTCATTTCTAGTTACTATAAATTTCTAGTCAACTACTTTTTTTCCTAAAATAACCCCAGTGGCGTTAAGAACTGTAACTATGCAAATGACTATAAACATATATTTCAGCTTACTCTCTTAAAACAGTGTTTGTTGCAGAAAGAAATTTAAAATCAATTTATTTGATTTTAGGCCACCGATATTTGCTGTTATTAATTCAAAGTGTGAACAAAGCGAAATAACGGAGTTAGTTCTGAATTAGCGTTATGTTATTAAAGTGTTCCTTCCTTTAATTTTAATAAACTTATTAAACATTAATAGATACGTATGCATAAAAAGATAAACATATAGCTTTATCTTAAAATAAGAAATAGCAATTTGTGATTATCTGCTTTATTTTGCAAGCACAGGGCTTCCATAAGTTGAATTTAGAACTGGCAATTAACATTTTTTGGATATATTTAATGTTCTTGCAATCGATGTTTTGTTTTCCATTTAACGAGCAAAATTAAAATCACTGGCAGGGTTTTTCAGCCTGATAACAGCCTGATAATTACCATCTTTAAGTAGATCAGCTGCTCTGTCGGTAAGGTAAAATAACGTTAACGGGTAATTGTTATCTATCTCTGTGCTCAAATGTGTTAATTCAAACCACTAAACAGACTCTTATATTCTGGTGTATCCTTTTTGAATTCATATCAGCAGAAGGGATAAAAAAATTTAGTACATTTCAATACTCTTTTAATAAAATAATTTATTTATAAATTAAATTTTAGTTCTTATACTGCCGCATTATCGATCCGAGCAATCTTTTAAAGTAATAAAGCAGAATTAAATTACCAATACGCCGTATGACCTAATTGTTTGAAAACGAATTCCATTTTCCAGAATTTCGGAATTTCAAGCGTGGTTAGACCATCAACTCGATCGTGCGTGAAATACTGAAAAGAAAGTCACGAGCAACTTGAAGGTAAGTAAATGTATGAGTTCAGTACGAGAGATACACAAACAGAATTGAACAAATTGTCAGGTGAGTTTTTTACACTACGTTAAATTACCAGAGTCTTTACCGTAGATGCTGGGAGGTGTTTCCGGCGCACTCTACATATACACTGCTGGCCACCTAAACTGCAACAGCAAGAAAGACAAGAGATATCACAACAAAATTTATTTAGTAGATAACATGTTGACCAAATATCAAATGATTAAATCTTTGACTTCTGTGAAGTGTGGTTCCTTCCAGAATCAGTAACCAGAGTAGCCACCATTGTTGGAGATCACCGTTGCCACACGCCTCGGCATTGATTCTTTGGATGTGTTCTTGGGGTACAGCAGACCAAGCAGCTTGCACACTTTGCCAAAGCTGATCTGGCGTGGCAGCTTGGGATGTAATCTGAGTCAATCGTTCAGCAACCATGGACCCCATGTTTTCTATCGGTGAAAGATACGGAGAGCGAGCCGGCCAGGGAAGCAATTCAATCTCGCGATTGACGAAGAACCCTTGGACAATGCGTGCCACGCGTGGTCGCACATCATCCTGTTGAAATGTGGCTGTGGGCAAGCCCTGAACGTAAGGAAGGACAACTGGCTTCAACACCTCGGAGATGTAGCGCTGGCTGTTTAAAGTACCGGCAATGCGTACTAGAGGAGTGCGAGAGTGGTATCCAATACCGCCCCATACCATAATACCCGGTGCAGGACCAGTGTGGCGGTGCATAACGCAGCTGTTCAGCATTCTCTCTCCACGGTGTCTTCAGTCTGGAATCCGACCATATATATATATGTGTATATATATATATATATATATATATGGCCAATTGCAACCAAAATAGGAGGTACGCATCTTCATGTTATAGCAATCCTATATACACAATTTCAACGTTCTGAGGCTACTTGTTTTTATCTTATGCGTGATGCATACATACATAAGTACGTACGCACAGACGCCACGAAAAAATCTCTTCAGAATCCATTTTAAATCTGTTTTATAATTTTTGGGGAAAGAGACCTTTATTCTCTTTATTCTGTAATTATGTTCAGATATCACGCAAAAACATCGTTAAATTGCATTCCACAGCTTTGAAAATGGATATATTCGTTGAAATATGGTCCCCGAAATTTTTCGCGATTACTATACTTCTTTTTTACTTTGTAGAAGGAAGTAAAAAAAACGTTTTTCTTTGTATTTTAAAAACAGTTTCTTTCGATGTCTGTCTAATCTTAACAAAGATCGTAAAGTTGTCGAAAGAGTCCTAGAAAGCAGTCCTTGGTGTCCATTTGAGACTACTGATCGAAGCGAGGAGACAGAATCAATGTTTTTTAAACTTATATTTATGAAGTTCAACTCTTTAAATCTAAAGTTCTAACTCCGAACCTCACGAACACTTAACAAGCGAATAATCGCTTAAGTGTGAACAGAACAAGTGAGAAGGGTTTAAAACCCTTTATTATTCAATATATTTACAATCAGTTACGGCTTGGAACTTTACAATAAAGCTGCCACTCGGGCTTGAACTTAAATACTGATAATTTGAACTAAAACTAGCTTAATAAAGCTCTTAAGAAATATAGCCGAAGCTATCAAAATCTAACTAGTTGGCCCCTAAATATTAATTAAATCGGCGAAGTCTAGAAAGGCCTAAGGTATGGCCGAGCGTAATAACAGCTAAGAGAGATGTGGCCAGAAGGCAAACGCTCGCTAGTCAGGAAATCCGACTCTCTCTCTTGAAGTCCGTTACATTATCTGCGTTTCTGAATTCACATTCTGGCAGGAAATTGTAAGCTGAGATTAGAATAAGATAGGAAAGATACAAAACTTAAAACAACTGTTAGAAAACGTATAATAAACCTTACATATTTCAACAGTGAAAGAATTTAATTTGGTTAGAAATAAGTCAAGAGAATATATGGGATTTTATACGTATATGACGATGCAATTTGTACTTAACTTGATTTTAAATGACACTAATTGGAACTGCTACAATATCTAAAATTATCATGCGGATTTAAAGATCATCACATAGATATAAAGTTAACATATAAT
>KK121568.1:106188-128831 GCA_000611955.2 Stegodyphus mimosarum | reverse complement strand
TAATAATAATAATAATAATAATAGATAGATAGATAGATAGATAGATTTTATAAGGCATTACAGTGGGATGCGAGAGATTACAAGACATTTTAAAAATCATACATGAAAACTTTTCCTTTTATTAAAAGTTTTTTTTCATAATTATTTCAAAAATTAAGCAAAGAAATATCATAATATAAGTAAATCTAATTAAAATTTACCATTATATTTTTTTAAACATGTATAAATTTTTAGGAAGAATGTTTATAACTTACCCAAAATAAAAGTGTAGTTAACAGAAGAAAAGTATTACTGCGTATTCTTCCCATAATGAAAACTGCGAGGCGGAAATGTTCGAACTGTAGGGGAAAAAATGAAGGAGAAGTAATTAAAAGTTTATGAACAATTATACCATTGCAAAAGTAATGACTTGTATGAAAGAAATACAAGCATACAATGTAAATTGTTTCGGCCTTTCTAAAATAAATAATGCTTAAAATATTCGAGATGTCGGTATATCTAATACATTTAAGAGTACCCTTTTCGCGGGTGAAAAGTCGTTCGCCTGGGTAGTTCACGTTGTTTTCGGTGATGAAACGGCTAAAAAACCGATGGATATTGGCCACTTCAGAAGAAAACATTATGTTGCAACATTTAAGGCAGCAAATATAAGAGCCTCCAGAAATTTTTAAGGTGTTTTGAAATGAAATTTTGCATTCATTTTTAAGTATAATAAAACTCTTACTGGTAATGAGTAGATATGTAGTTCAGTGCATAGCTTGCTATTTTCGGATATCTTAAAAGTAAGATCATTCTACCCGCGAATCAACAGAATTCTGAATTTAAATTCTCCTATTGCCGCAGTCCAAAATATTTCACCATATAATGATTAATGTATAATCTTTTTGGAAGAAAAGATTGCCATTACAACCGGGTGTGTGTGTGTGTGGGGCGGGGAGCTGTTCCATTCTTGTTCAAACCAGAAAGCAGTGTAAAGGATACACTCTTTTAGTATACGGATTCAATGGACTAAGTTTAAACCATCGTGTTATCAAGTCTTAAGGTTCAGTCTTAAGCAGAAAATATCCAAACAGCTTTGGATATTTCAGCGAGTAAATGTCACGTGCTTGTGAAAGACGAAGTTGAGGCATTCAAAACCTAACCGGAATTCAGGTTTTCAACATTTTAATAATGAATACCGATCTATCATTTGTTCTGATAAAATTATTTGCAAGGCCGTAGATGTATGTAATACGTAATTTTTGTGAAGATAATATTTTTGTATAACATTTATCAAAATCTTTTCAAGCCATTTGTCACCAAACCCAAATCTTACAAATTTTTTCAATTAAAAAAAAAAAAACCCACGTAAACTGAATAATAGAATAATAAGGGCTGTATTAGGGTTTACTTTGGAAAGGCTAATCTAGTTACGAATGCCATTAAAGTACGTATTTTAAAATCATAGCTAAATATCAAGTTATTACAGAAAATATCATATAATGAAAGAATTCTTAGCCTGGTGTGTGTTAGCAAACCCGGAAGAAGGGGAAAACTCAAATTTTAGGGTGCCCTACAAAGCATTATATGACTCGTAAGTCTTGAACCTTATAGCCTACTTTATAGGACTAAAGTTATATTTGAAGGGATGCGAACCATCATCCTAAGCAGCCAAAGTACAAATGAAAGGGATAAGATATAGTGAAAAGATAAGATCAGAATGGCTGGAAAGGAGTTAAGCTACTGGCGCCATCTATTGATGAAACAAGAAAACTAAAACGTAATTTCCTTAAAGGCTGAAGATAAAGATGGATTGGAATTAGGGTCGTTAACTAGGACAGAAAGATTTTTTGAATGTGAAACGCCCTTAGAAAATCTAATTCAATGAAAAATGTTTTTTGAATACAGCGCGGCCTTAGATGGACCTATACCATATTAATTTGTAATAGTTCTGGATCGCTCTTGCTATAATAAACGATGTTACCCATCTTCCAATTGTTCTCATGTTCTTCGATTGTCTATCTCATATCCTTGATCAGTTTCATGATGATTTACCGCACTTTCTAAATGCGTGGATGTTTTTTGGTGTTGGATATGCATACATAATACAGTCATTTTTTATAAGATTAATTAGTGAAATAGATGCTAGCTGATAATGATATGCTTAAATGCAGTGTAGTTATGACAATCAATAAGGACTAACTGATCGCATTTTTCACATGGAGAGTTTCATGTTCTATGTCACAATGTCTGCAAAATTGACTATCAAAGAATTTTTAATGTATTACTCTATTATTAACCTATCGCTGAAGTAAAAAAGAAGTTGAAATGCAGCAGCATGTTACGTGAATTTTGATTTTACAAATTATCTGTTTGCATGCAAGCATGAACGTAAGAGAATGTAAACGGCAGGATAGCATCTTCTATTAACTTTTTTTTTTAAATGCTGATATGAGTACTTTACCTACGGGGGTCTGAAGATTAAATAATTATGTCTGTAATTCAGATTTAACTAATCAGATCTGTCTAAATAAGGTAATCAGATTTACAGATTTATAAAGAATCAGTAATATTATCCTCCCCCCCGCCTAAAAAAATAAAAAATAATAATAATAATAAAAAAAACTCTGTCTTTTTCTATCTGTTAACATCACTCTGTAAAATAATAATAATAATGCAACTCGTGTGCCTTTGAACTGCCGATATTTGTACTTCGTATGTGGTAACTTTTTGTTGCTATGTTAATGTAATTAAGTTATTTATATTATTAAGTAATTTATTAAAGGTACTTATGTAAAGTAGCGACTTTATTTAGTAATTAAAACTACGTAAGTTATTTAAATAACTTAAGTTTCTTTTTTGTTCGTTATGCTTCATCGGAAGCGGAATTTGAAAAAGCTTATAGTAAAGTTGTTAAAATACCTTAAATTGCTTTTGTTTTAAAATTTATGTATAGTTCACTATGCAACCACGCGAACTCTAACTTCTGACTACAATCTGAAAATTTCAGATTTGACACCTTAAAATGTTTGCCACTTAAGCTTCAAAAATTAAAAATTGTTAAAAAAATAAGAATCATTAAAAAAAAAAAGAAAGAAAGCTTTTAGATTTTACATTTCCTTAAAAAAAAAAGGCTGCAGTTTTTTTTCCTTTCCTTTCTTTTCGTTCCTTTTTCAATTTATTGCCTTAATTGCAAGCGAAAAAATTTTAAGAAAGCAGTTCTTTGTAACGCAACGTTTTGAGTGTTACGTTGATTTATTAAATATCATGTTCTTCACACTTAAACCATAAAATTCAATTCAACAGCAATATCTCAAAATAATTTTAAAATGAGCATATCTTTAGAATTTCCAATACACAGTCTTGCGCGCTAGAGTAAAAATGTTTTTTTTTTCTTCGTACAGTATTGTCATTCTTCACTTTGAAATCGTTGAGTTTTTTAATCAAAAATTTGTTAAAGTGTTACAAAATATGAAATAGACAATAAGACTAATTTCAAATTGCAAATTAGGGCTTCCAGGTGAACATAATCGGTTGAAGATTACGTTATTCAAAATTAGATGGCTGTAGGTACTGTTGTTTTATCACAATGCGAGAAACGTTCATACATTTATGCAGATTCTTCATTATTTAATTTCTTTAAATATAATGCAGGGCTCTAACATTTGGTGGCAAGTGATTAAACGCAAAATGCCAAAACGAAATTAACAGCCCTTTTACCGCCCTTTGGGCTAAAAAATTATATATGATTTTTGTATACTGTTTTCAGTTTAACACCTGAAACAACATTAAAGCTAATAATACCAAGCAATTAGTATAGGCCTGCTAGGTTAAGAATTACCCTCCCCTCAGAAATTATTGATATAGAACACAAATTCTTACATTTAAAAATTAATAGTTAAAAATGGCAAAAAATTACTACTCTATTATTAATTTATTGTAAATTACTTATTATTAATTCATCGTAAATTTACAGTACATGGAGATCTGTTAACTTATTTAATAAAGAATGATTTAATTTGTCGATACAAAACATCAGTTTCGTATTTATTTTAAAAGAGTGCTTGGTCACCAGGATTAAAACAAATACTACTCTCAAGCGCCAACTATGCTAAGGCATGAATCCGTTCACTAAAAAATAATGAAGTAGAAAAGAAAAAGAAAAAAGTAAAAAACTTAGCTGCAGTCAGAAGATTTCAATTTACAATCTAAAAACTGCAAAAAAAAAAAATTAAAAATATAAAAAAAAATTGAAATACATAATTTGCTAAATACAACAATGCTACAAATTATTGTAGCCCATCAAAACTGCCATGTAAATTAACGTATTAAATATAAAGCAATTGTAACTAAAAATATTAATAAAAATTCACATATATGTTTCCAGTTCAAGGCTATTTTAGCAATCTAACAATTAATTTAACTCAGAAGCTAATAGATTAATTCAAGCAATGAACGATAACTTTTCAACAGAATAAAATACCTGTTAACATATAAAACAAAAGCATGTGATTTTTTATTATTATTACAGGCTGTAGAACGTCGGCTCCTGAAATTAATATTATATCTCTTCTAAAGTAAAATAATGTTATAAAAATTGCTGATCTGTATTCTTAAATAAAAATTGTTTTGTACACGAAGGAATTGATATTGTATCTTAACGCCCATATATTATTACAATAAATTTAATTGTATTTACTAGAGATAAAAATTCTAATTTAGTTAACCTAGTGTTAGATATGTAGCAAATTTGAAACTATTCATTTTATACTGTGCAACAACTTTACTTGTTAAAAGAAACACTCTTAAACTATTTCTGCAATAAGATATGATGAAATTCAACATCTGTAGAATAAAAAGCTTGATAAGTAACAAGATAAATAATGTTTACTACTTAGTTAAGTAAAGAAGCGAAATTATTTGCATATGAATTTGGATTTATAAGTTAAATAAAGTTTCTTAATGTGAATATCATTCATTAACAATTTAACTTTTTAATTTACATAATAAAGGCACAAAAATGAGAACATGCAATAAATAAACTGTTTTGATTCAAAGTAAAAACAATTTTAATTGAAGGTAATTTTCTTTTAATAACTTTATCTTTAAATGATTAATTTTTATAAAACAATCAGTTTCGTACGCATTTAAAATTAAACTTATTTTAAACATCATGATATAAGAAATAATTATTTAAGTATGGTTGCAGGAATTTTAATCAAGATGCATATCAGAATTTAATTAAATCCTCAGAATATCATAATTTGACTTCAGAATGAAACAATATTCAGAGAATGAAACAATATAATTCGATCCTTAAAACAGTTCACATTTGTTATAATTATGTATTAAGACGAGAAAGTAATAAATAAAATTTTTCTGAAACAGTTTAAATTCTACTTGCTGCTTGTGCAAGCGGCTAAATTTCAAGTATTATAACAACAAATACTTTTTTATGAACAACATAAAATTTTAAAAAAATTGACGAAATTTTAATAATATGAATTTATGTTATTTTGCTAAATTTTATTACATAATTATTTAATCATTTTTGAGCTTAAACTTTATCTTAATAGAACTCACGACACGAAAAGATACAATTATAAAACTTTGATAGAAAAATATAAAAATATAACTTACTTTCTAAATTATTCAATATATCCTGAGGTAAATGCCATAAAAGCAAGAGTAAGAAGCTATAACTTATTTACAATGCACAGCAGAAGCCCGTGAAGCATGGAGTATTTACAGTGAGTTCACGAAGTTTATTAACACCGAACTTTCCGTGCAAACATATTACAGCCCAAGGGGCCTCTGAAAGAAGCGCCCAACTAGCAATACCAGTTCATGCTCGCATAAATAAAAAATAAAAACTTGAATGGCATAAGTCGGCATAAGTCGTTACTCTTTTCCCCCTCCCAAACCATGCCCTCGAAGAAAAAAGAAAAAAAAAATGCTGATAAAATTCTCCACTCAGTATTTTATAACTCATTATGCCTTTCTTGTTGTAACTACTATCTGCATAAATTGTACATTTGGCAGAGAAAACAGATACTTAAGAACCAAGGTTTAGCCAGCTCTTAAGAATTTTAGATAAAAAATATTTGGAGATGGAACGAACCTTAAAATGCTCTGGAAATCCTCCTTATATCTCTTAAATACTGACTTTCTCAAATCCTTTGTATGATAATAAGGAGAAGAAAAAAAAAAAAGCTTTCGGTTAATGTTAAAGGTTTTTATAAGTTCATTTTATTAATATGACTTGATAAAGAAAAGAATAATAGTTCATCTTATAACGTTTTTCTCCTACCTTCTTCGCATGCTCTCGTGGTCTAGTGGTCAGCACGTTCGACGCGAAATCGAGAGGTCCGTGGTTCGGTTCCTGGCGAAGGCGTTGCTCATTTTCAAAACTCCTAATGACTCTACACTAGCGCCCGAACTAAAAAGGTGGTGGATGGTGAATCTCCACCACCAGGATTTGGCGATTGGGTCCCCCAAACCCCAGTAACCCATTAAAAGGGGGAGTATATAAGGTATTTCTGCCGCTTTCTTTGCATGCCTTTGCGGTGTACTGATCAGCATTCTCGACGCAAAACCGAGGTCCGTGGTTCTATTCCCGGCGAAGATGTTGCTCATTTTCCATCACTCCTGCTTCCAAAAAAATCCTGCTGACTCTGCAACCTTTTGTACATTTCTCAGGTTTTATTAAAAAATAAATCAAGTATGCGAGGTGAGATGATTATTTCAAGATGCAGATAAGCACTAATTAAGCAACGTTAAATTTTCTTCAGGAAATTAAGAAAAAAATCTTATTTATTTTAAGAAAGGGTAAGACTTAAGAGATAACAGAAACCACGATGTCATATTCATTATCCAATGACATTGAAATCATAAAAATCACGCTTTTGCTTTTAATAAATGCTAATACTGAGTGCCAATAAAACAAATTTTTCGAAAGCTTAAAGTTAAAATGTTTAACCTTCTTTTTACGTCGAATGCGAAATGTCTAAATGACGAGAAAAGCACGGAGGTTTGATTTTACAAGTCTGGAGTATTTTAAAATTCTCAGGATAAGAGGATTCGAATGCTCCATTCCTGATAATTTTGTAATAATTTTACAATTATCCTGTATTCTTTTCCGGAAACACTTGATCGTTATCAATTCACATGTTGAGCATAAATCTATTTTGAATCAAACCAAAGTAAAACCAGTGAACTGAGTATAATGTCTGGTAATTTACTTTATTCTTCTTAAGCTTTCTATACAAAGCCGTGCAAGGTTGGAACGAATAAACACTATTAGTAAAATTAGAAAGAGTGCAGAATTAAAACGTAATGAATTAAATAGCATTTAAATTAGTTTCTTTAACACAAAAGTCGTGAAGACAAATTTTAACATTTGAAGCAAATCTGGAAATTATTTACCCTAAACATATTTTGATCCCTTTAACATTTAGCTTAAATGATTGAAATATATTTAGAATGAATAATTTTGAGATTTGTTTGAAATGTTAAAGTTTAATCTCACTGCTCTTGTCCAAGCTGCATGGCTAAAAAGATGATCTCAATATTTTATTGACGAGCAGGTTATGCAAATAACATTCCAATAAATTATCTTTACAGATTTGGTTGCTTAAAAATTGCTCAAATGGGACCATTGCGATAATAATTTGTGTCAGCAGAATGAAGCTTTTCTATTTCTTCTGTCCTCTTAAGAAGAAACATTCTGTAAAACAAAGTGAAAATGTTCTTTATTAGTTATTCTTTACATCAGGCAAAGGTGTTTTAAAGTTAATAATAATGAAATACATTATAGTGTAGAAATTAATTCAGAAAAGTATTTTTTTTGATGATTTATGTGCATACCTTTACATACGGTGATAATAATAAAATTAAAAGGAAATATGTCCTCCTCTAGCAGAAATGGCTTCTGTAATGCTCTTAGGCATTGCCTGTATTTGTCTCCTTGTGCATTTATTTTTTACTTCTTTATCATGGAACTACACGTTTGTAGCATTCTTTGGTCATACGATCTTTTATTGTAGTACTCTTTTGTCAATTTGCTAAGGTGTTCCTTGAGAATGTGTCATATATTTTTGACCGGATATGAGCCTAGTGAATATCTAGTCCAATCTAGCACAACAATTTTATCTTCCAACATGAATCTTCTCATAGATTTTGACCTGGAACATGAAGCTAAGTCATGCTGAAATATCCCTGCAAAGCTTTTCGAGAATGGCACTATCCCCCTTTGTTTCAAATCATTCACCGTTGCTTCGTTTAACAATGTTTGATGTCTAACCATGAACAAATAAATGAAATTCATCGTTAAAAATTGTTTTTTCTCAAGTCATTTGTGGTCCAAGATTTGTATCTTTTCTGCCCACAACAAACACTTTGCATCATTTGACGGGTCAAAAGGTGGTTTCTAATAGGCTTTCTCGCTTTCCAATCCGCAGTGAGAAGTCTATACTAAACGTCTGAAGGATGAATATGAATACCAATAGATAGATAATAGATCTCTTTTAAGGTCTTGAATAGTTTTTATTGGATTAATATGCCCTTTGGGAATGGGAATCGATCAAAATTTAGACTTGTTTTCCTTTTCCTCTTACACTTGCCTTTCCTGCTTGAAGAAAATCTCCTATTTCGTTGTGACTCAGCAGAAATTGAGAAACGTTCATTTCTTCGAAACCAACCAGGGAAGCAATATTTTTTGCAGTCATGGATGTGTTAAGTGCGATAATCTTTGCTTTCTTTTCATGTATAATATCCATTGAACCAATGCAAAGCGTACTTAATGAACCAATGCAAAGCGTAAATGATGACTTAAAATGAACCAATAATAATAACCTAAAATGAACCAATGCAAAGGGTACTTAAAAAGTATGCAAAGGTAACTTCCTCTTCTCACAGAAGCAAGTTTAACCCTTTCACGAAGAGAAGCAAACGCGCGTTTATCGCTGAGGCCGCCAGTCTCTTTTGCGAGTGTCTATCCAGAGCCGGAGGGTTTTTTTGCTATTAAGCCTAAATCCACGAAGAAGCATGAAACGCACTCATTTCCCTGCCGGCACGCTTGTGTGCCAGAACATTTTCTCGTGATACAAACATTCGCGTTTCTATATTCCTTCGAATCTCCTTTTTCTATTCTTTTTTTTTTTTTTTTTTTTTTGCTGTTATGTAGTCTTTTAGGGTCACTATGTGAGGTTTTATTACGTTTTGAATTGGCTTTATTTCGGAAAACCTTCAGTTCCTTTATGTACCTTATACGACTTCAGTTTATTATGGCAAGCAAGCGTTTTTTATCAGACGAAAGATAAATGAGCCAATTAGTGATATGAATGAGAGTGATTTATTTATTTTTTAAAGTGTTAGAAAGCGGTATTTCTAGTGATTTTCCTATGGACATTTTTTCAGAGCTGAGCTCACTGAGTGTCTATCTTCCAGTTCACGTGAAAGATTTTATTTTTTGTAAACAGACTTTCTTGTATTTTTTTATTAATTTAAAAGTTTATTAATGTATTTTATCAATTAAAACTTTAAAACAATTTGAATAGCTCTTGCAAAAATTATTTCTCAAAGTGAGCAATTTTTTTATATGCTTTCATGTAAAGTGAAGGAAAATGATCTTTAAATGCTAATTTTAACTATATGATAGCTTAAAGAGCTGTCATGAAGCATGCCATTCGAAAATATTCCTTTCCTCTTTTGTTTATATAATCAAAAACCACGTGTATGTGTGTAACGCTACTCTCATTTTGAGTAGGAGGTCAAATCTACATGTATATGAAACAGTATGAGCATACAATGTTATCTTGTGCCATAGTTTGTAAAGCGTTCCAGGACACTGGCACAAATGTATGACGGCCGGGGGTGAACGAGAAAACGCTCTGGCACGCCAGCGTGTCGGCCGGGAAATGAGTGCTTTTTGTGCTGCCACGTATACGTGGCAGTCGGTGCGAAAGGATTAAAAATTGGTTCAGTAATTCTATTTTATTATCTAAGCCAACTCTATGTAGTCAAAAGCAGACATCTAGATGGCATTAAGGCAGATAAAACTACTTTCATGGATCTGCTGGTGCCAAATGTCAACCAACTTAAAATTTTGCTAAATTAATTTGCGCACTGTAGTAAGTAAATCCGCTAGTAATTCGACTCTAGTATAATTTGCTGGCATGTTACTGAGATTGTGAATGAGAAAGAATATTTATTAACAGAAAAAAGAAGCTATAATTGTGGCAGGAAACATTTGATGACTTCTATTTATGATATGGTATTGAAAGGAAGTTGCGAATAGAATTCTTTCAAAGAAAATGTATAGAAAACAAGTAATCATAAGATACATATCAGTACCTTGATTCTCGGGATTCTTATAACTGTCTGAGATATAGCTAAGCGTTTTAAATTTTCTGATTAAAGGATGCTTATAATATGAATAGCAGTGTTCTTTAAACAAACAGTGTTCTTTATTCTTCTCTTTTATTTGATATTTAGTAACTGAAACCTTAGACCCTTAAGGAAAATTTGTAAAAATTTTAAATCCTTTTGTTTATTAACAGCAGTTGCCAAAACTTATTATTCGTTCCAAACAGACTGCAGGAACATAATGTTTTAAATTTGCATTTTACAATATATGGTTTTTCGATTCATTTAGCAGCATGAAAGACTCAACTAATAGTGATAAAAAAAGCAGATGTTTAAAAATACAAAATAATTTTATTATGAAAGTACAAAAAACATTACAAAAAATTCAAAACAAACTATTTGATGAATCTGATGGACGCTTTGAGACCCCTTCCTTGTGCTTTTGTGTCTGCTCGGATAATAATGAGAAACGTATTGGAGGATGATTCCATTACTGTTCCTTTCTGAATATCTTCACCACAATAGCTGAAAAAAAAGGATGTTCATAAATACATTTTATAACAAATATTTTTTTCGTCAATATAACTGAAAGATATCTCGGTGCTAATAATTAACACAATTAAGCATAACGCATACCCATTTATTAATGAAGTAACACACACAAAAGAGTAAAAAATAAGAGATTTTTAGCTACATTGCTCACGCGATGGCTTCGAATTTCTAACTAAAGTTCGTTGTGTCACATGATCTGTGAAAAGAAAAGAATGTTTATATTTGGGTGAATCTCGCATCACGTGGCCTAGAGCACTGCTCTGCCTAAAGAATGATCCACACCATCTGTTACAGCTTAAATTTAATATTTAGAATACGTATCTTGCCGTTGCAAAGTGCAAAATGGTAGATAAGAAATATCATGAGCATTTTACGTAGCTGAAAGATAGCAAGTATTAGTAAATATACTAATGTTTCTAAGTTTGTAATGAACAGGCGGTAGGAATTATTAAATATAATGAAAAAATGCATAAAAATACGTTCAACATATTTAGCTTGCTGCTAAGGAGAATGCATTGTAATATAGAGTACGAATCTGAAACAGCCAGCAAGGGATTTAAGTGTTTATTTGCTATGGGAAAGATCTTATCAGTATGAAAGGAAGTATTGCAGTTTATAAGGTATTTCTCCCGCATTCTTTGCATACCTTTGTGGCGTAGTGGTTAGCACGCTGGACGCGTACTCCAGAGGTCCGTGGTTCGATTCCCGGCGAGGACATTGCTCATTTTCCATCACTCCTGCTTCCGAAATAACCTAATAAATTTACAAGTGGCGCCTGAACTAAAAGCTGGTGGATGATGATTCTCCACCACCATGATTTGGCGATTGAGGTTCCTAATCCCCAGTCGTTCTTTGAAAGGAGGAGTGCATAAGGTATTTCTACCGCCTTTTTCGCATGCCTTCGTAGTGTAGTGGTCAGCAGGCTGGACTCGTATTCCATGGTTCGAGTCTCGGCGAAGACGTTGCTCATTTTTCCTCTCTCCTGCTTCAAAAAATACCTAATGTCTCTACAAGTTCAAGGAGGATTAAATCTTAGAGATTTTTAAGAAGAGAAATTGTTTTAACAAATGTAGTTAGAAATATACAAGTAGAAAACTGGATTGAAAATTGTTAAATTTGTTTTCAAGTTCATGCAAATTTTGTTGAAAATAGACTAGATTATTTATGGGGTTTTACTGGATCTGCAACTAATAATTTCATCAGAAGTAGACGTGAAGAGAACTATTGCTGGATCTGAAGTAAGTACAAGTCATGATAAGGTTGTAGGGATTTATTTACTTTGACTAACAATTAATTTTTAGTTAAATCGACTTTCCTTTCAGTCTTGTTTTCACTCACGCTTTCCTGCCAGAATGCTAATAAGCTAACGCCCGAGTATTCTAATGAGATAGAAAGAAGCGCTATTTAAAGGAAGGTAAGTTTGGAGCGTGTTACGCCTGCTTGAAGACCACGTTGTTATTTTGAATTACTAGCAATTTGATTAAGTATAATGTATTAAGTAACGTGTATACGAGCGAGTGGCGTTGAGTGTTTCTAGCCATTAAGCCTGTTTCGTCCGGCTTGTACGAGTCAGAGCCTTCCTGCGCGTTACATTATCTGTGAGCCGTTAGACTAAATTTAATACTATTTACTTTAATTTCAACATTATTGTTTGAGTTAAGCCAGAAGTATTCGCTTTGTATAATATCAAAGTATTCGCTTTGTATAATATCAAGTGGGGTGATCTATGCAACTATATTTGATTGAATAAGGGGTTCTTTACACCCTTCTTCTAACTATTCTATTGCTCTAAAGACCTGGTGATAATTCCTCATACAGTCTTTTAGAGCTCGTTAGTTTATGCTACGAAAAAGAACAAGACTCTACAAGGTTTTAGTAACCGTTTTTATTAAACAAAAATTAGAACAGATATGTACCTTCTCGTGCCACAAGTTGTGGTGAGGAAGCTAAACTAAAATAGTCAAACTTAAGTTAAACTTGTAACAGTAATCAAAGACTCCACAATTTAAATCTTACTCGAAGGTGGCTCACTAATTCTAGAAAAGTTGAAACGTTACCTCTCAGATGTTATATCAGCTTTCCTTGCTAGATCGGAGGGGTTCGCGAACAAATATAAAACTCAGAAGCTTTCATTCAAGTAATAAGTATCTTTCAGTATACCTTACACTTGGATTAATTGAGAAAATTTAATACTAATGGGTTCGTCATTAGTTCAGTTAGACTCATATTTAAAATAAAAGCACTTTACACAAGAACCCCACAGTGGACTATGTATGTGTGTATCCTAATTTATTACTTATTCAGAGAGTCGAATAATTCACACGTCTTGAAAGTGTGTTCTGAGACAACAACAGATGAGACAGGTTCTGAGACAACTCAACAGATGTGGTCGTGAAGTGGCGCTATAAAACAAGCATCGGCGTCATCTCTTGGTGCGTTTAAGAACACAAAATATTACACATTTTTCACAGATGGCCCCTCTGGCGTCACCAACTGATCCTCTATATACTTCCTATATATATATCTCTCTATATAACTGTTTTTTTAAAAAGACAGATAAGTAATTTATTCGATGAAAGAAAAACTATAATTAATTTAAAATTAGATAGAATGCAAAATCTTTTTGCTCTTGAAGAAAGGAGACCTTGTTTTGATCGCCCACGAAATTAGCAGACTTTATTCAAAACGTGATATTACTTCTCTCTACATTTCTCTTATTGACTTGCTCCAACTGCCCTAAGGCCCATCAACGGAGGAGCGGTTAAGTCAGTGAACACTGATATTTCCGACCTGGGTTCGATTCCAGGCGAACGGACTAGCTGCATGAGCGTTTTCGTGGTTTTCCCCAAGAGCAATGTGTATACGAGCGAGTTTCCCTTAGAACGTCCAACACGATGGCATCCTCTTCCCTTGGGCTAGAGAGCCTTAGTGTGTTTTGCCATAATCAAATAAAACAAACCTACTTATTGTATTGAATTAATTACAGTAGACATGGAAATGTTTCAAACTAGTCTCTTGGTTCGCCGGATAGTGCTAGTCTCTTGTTTCTTGATCATCTTATATCACGCAAATTTTTTTTAGCCCAAAGGGGTATAGGATGCCTACTAATTTCGTTTTGGCACTTTGCGTTGATTCACTAAAAGTTTGTTTCACTTTTTAGATTGTTGCCACCAGATATTATCGCCCTGTATTATATTTAAAGAAATTAAATAATGAAGAATATGCATAACTGTATGTATGTTTCTCTCATTATGATAAAACAATGGTACATCAAGTTACGAATAACGTAATCCTCCTGCGAATAGGGGCTTGTGGGGGGTCCAAATTTGAAATTTGGTTTTTTAAATCGATTTTATATACTTGAATCCTTTCAGAACTTTTTTTTTTGCAAGAAGTGCTTAAAATGCTGCTGTTTCTTTACTAAAGTTGTTAACAAACATACACGATTTCAAAACTCCCATTTCTTTTGTTGCAGAGATGATAATAAAAATTAACATAGAAGAGATGTGGCAAAAATAAGACTATTATCTTTTCTTTCATAGCATAACTAAAAGAAGCTTCACAAAATACTTTAGATAAAACAATTATATAAAATTAGATGAGAAGTACGTCAATGTAAAATTTTAAAACAGGAATCTAATTTTGGTGTGCGTTTTGAATAAAAGTCTAACAAGGTCTCCTTTCTTCAAGAGCAAAAAGATTTTGCATTCTATCTAATTTTAGATCAATTGTAGGTTTTCTTTTATCGAATAAATTACTAATTCGTTTTTTTCAAAAAACGACTTATTTGAAGTTAGTCATTTTAAATCCCTCTGAATAATTCATCATCTTACATCTGTCCTTCGTCCATGTTGGTTATTCGAATTTCCACTTGCTCGTAAACACATTTTCCATTATACGGGCTGGAAGGCTTATCCATTCTTTGTCGAAAAGTGAAGTCTTCGAATTTCACACGTACTCGTCTGCCTGCTGGCGCCTGAAAGAAACATATCATTAATTATAATATAAAAACCCTGAAAAAAAGCAAATAAGAATATTAAAAGTTTTCTGATTATCATCATTTATTTTTTACTTAATTTTCCGAAACAATTACGAAGGCCAAATTTCTAAGCTTAAAATTTGAATCCATATATTTTGCAAGATTAAATGTAAGCTTTATGATAAAGGTATTCCCCAAATTGTGTTCTTCTAAGAAGTCATAATTCAGAGGAAGAGTGGCAAAATTTCATATCAGGAACAGCCACATTTCAGAATTCATTAAAATGCAGAAGTTGCAGTAAGAAATTTGTCTTAATTTAAAAATAATAAAGCAAAGGTTTAGAACAGAGAGACATTTTGATGTAAATTAACGACGATGTTTCATTTTTGAATAAATAAGGCATTCTATAAAATAAACAAGTCTTACTGCTATTGGTATGCAATCAGAAAAATGTGCTTCTGTGACATGCGATTTGTTAAGATATATTTTATGTTTGTATGATGTAGTAAATATTATTTCATACTAGCGGAAGTACCCGATGACAGTTAAGTTAGATTAAGGAGTAGTGCATCTAACAACAGAGAGAACGATACCGCTGTAATCCTTCTCTAATAACTATGCAAAAAATATATGATTCACAGTCATACATTTTTCAGTCTGATGCGATATGGAACCCACATAAAAAATTTCGATAGAAAAATAAGCTAATTTTCTCTCATTATATCAGCAACAATGGCATGCAGAACAAACAAACAAACACACAAACAAGCATTCTTCTTTACATTTGTAGATTTTGTAAAATTTACAAATTTTTGATTAACAAGCTCTACGATTTGAAAGCGAGCAGTAGCAACACTTTTCGAAATAAAGCATTTTTATCTCCAACGCGCGAGACTGTTGCCACTCGGAAAAATGAGTGCGAAAATTAGCGCTTTCAGAGTTTTAAATTAATGTTTCGGATGATAAAAATCGTACGAAGATGGGAATAGCCGAAATGGCTTCCCACGAATTTTGGGAATCGGGAATAATGTATTTAATGTTTAGCAATGCTATTTTTATTTCATCGTAAAACTTAAAAATTTTTTATTAACAAACTGTAGGATTTGAAAGCGAGCAGTGGCAACAACTTTCGAAATAAAGCAGATTTTCGTCTCCAGCTTGCAAGACTCAGAAAAATGAGAGCGAAAATGATCGTTTTCCGGAGTTTTTAATTAATATCTCTGATTTCATCTGCTTTGTTTTGGAAAAAAGTGGATGTCGACCTTTTCCAGAGCCCGGAAAAAAGTTGTAGAAAGTTTGGTGATGATATCTATAGTAATGACTGAGTTATTAAGGGACAACCAACCACAAAATCTTTCTTCTTTATATATAAAGCATTAATTCCATTTTCCTTTGGTTTTCAATTCATTTTCCTATTAATTGTAAAATGATTTTAATAGGGATAAACTGAAACAGATTGAAACCACATTGCTTTTAATAATAGTAAAAAAGAAAATACATAAAAAAAAATCTAAAAGGTTTCAGATTTTAAATTGCGTCCAAAGGGGCGTTTTTTTTTAACGTTTTGTGTTACCTTTATTTATTGACTATCATGTTCTTCGCACTTAAAGCATAAAATTCAGTTCAATATCGCAAAATAATTTTAAAATGAGCATATACTTAGAATTTCCGATACACAGTTCCGCGCCCTGGCGATAAAAAGATTTTTTCAACCGTAGAGTATTGCCATTGCTCGCTTTTAAGTCGTTGAGTTTGTTCATCAAAAATTCGTTAAAGTTTTACAAAATATGAAATAGATAATAAAAGAAATTCCAAATTCCAAATTTGGGCTTCCAGATGCGCATATTCGGGCGGAAATGTACGTAATTCAAAATTGGACGGCTCTTGGTAACCGTTGTTTTATCACATTTGGAGAAATATATATACATTTATGCAGCTTCTTCATTATGTAATTTCTTTAAATATAATACAGGAGGATAATATTTGGTGGCAACAATTTGAAAAGTGATACAGCCGTTTATAGTGAATCAACGCAGAATAGCAGAACAATAGTCCTTCAGGGACAAAGCCCCTTTGGACTAATAAATAGTTTTTCTTTGGACTGCAAAATAAACGCAGTAATTTGAAAAATAGAGCTAACGTTTTTCGTTTAGTCTTAATCTGGATGCATTCCTTTGGAAAGGGTCTGAAAGTGGCTGAATGCGTAAGATCACTCAGTATTAGTAGTCCAAATACTCGTTGACTTATCAGTAATCTATCAATTAAGAAGTAAGCTTATAGCTTTTACATCGCGTAATATTTTATTTATCTTCCACATTAAGATTGTAGTTATTCATAATTTTAAGTCAAAATTAAAGATCTTAATCCTCTAGTAACACGTGTAAAAGCAGCCGTTTTTCAGGCCACATGGAGGATTCTAAAATATTTTATACCTTTTGGAATGGCAACACCTTGACAAATTGCCAGATTGAGCTGATGACACTTTTTCTGATAATGTGACTCTTCTTTAACATAACGTTACTTTTTTCGAAAAACAAGTGATTAAAATATAAACATTTATATAGTCAAAACGGCTTTGAAGTAACTGATTTACGGAAAGAATTTAATACAAAATCTTCTTTTCCTCTCAGAAATACAAAATTTACCTTTATCTGCCATGTGCAGCTTTCATTAGGACTTCTGGATGGGTATCCAGGGGTTTCTATTTTGCCCTCTTGAGTAATTTCCCCGCCGCATGAAAAGGCACCTAAACATAAAAAGTATTTATTATCATAATGATTATCACTTGTATACTGTAATTTTTTTATATGAATTATTTACATTCATGCAAACTAATTTACTTTAAACTTCAGACATCTTGTTAATGAAAGGTTAAATTTTCTAACTAGATATTTTTGACAATTATCCGTATTCCGAAAGAATTACCTCCTTTCTTAAATGGAAACGAATAATAATGAAGAAGATATTCTTTATGTTTTGAATGAAGGAAATTTCACAGGCTGTAGTAGCTCTGTACTGCGAAATGGGATCCGAAGCTACAGCTTAAGGTTCTCATTATCTAAAGGGCTCTTAAAACACAAATACTTTTACACAGAAAAATTATCAACTGTAATGATAGAAATAAATGATTAAACAAATTCACTCCCAAAATTAATATCATAATACTGATAATCAGTTCATCAACAATAAAAAAAAGACAAACGTTCAACAAAACAAACTCCCATGCAGCCAGCTCGTTCATCAGGATTCAAACCATGGACCAAACTACCAGCATACAGCGACTTTACCCTTTAATCGTTGGTGGACGTGTCGGCAGATTTGCTATATTTTATTACGTTGCTATCATTTCAAGCAATTATATTGTTACCTCATAGAACTATTTTGGATTTTCCTGTTGTTAACATCAACGTTTTATTTTGTTGGCTTTCTTTCTAGATATTTGAAGTAATAAAATAAGACTATATTTTGTGCCATCAGTTACATTTCTGGATGTTTCACTCTCACATGACTTTAGGTGTTATGTGTAAATTCATAACCATAAATTAAAAAAGCCAGTCTTACCATAATAATCTCCTGTTACTACTTCGCATTTTTTCCCTTTAGTGTTAGGAGGGCATACACAGGAACATGCTTTGGACCCACCTCGGTGCGGAGACAAATAACCTTCGTTTTGACAATGCAAAGTACCTTTGTTGGGACAGCCATCTAACAAGAAGAAAACAGTTATTGTATAGCACTAGTTTGGAATGAAAAATAAACATGAAGAAAATATAACTATGCAGCAGAGCAGGATAATTCTTTTTTGGAATGAAGAAAAGAAATAATTAGGTACCTAAAAGAAGGTAAAAAGAATAAATAACTGTGAAAAATAATACAAACTTTGTATGTAGCAGAGTGATTAATTAGTTTTCAATGTTATTCCCCTTTTTTTTCTTTTACAGCACGTGTTCTTGCATAAATAACCTTTTTCTCTTACTTTATTTCGTATAACTATTATCTGAATTATAAAGTAATGATAGTGAAAAAGTTACAGCATGTAGCTGAAAGCATCATATGGTCAACTCTCCTTCCAGTGGTGAACTATCCCAATTCACTTCTAAAATCTATAAAACTCATTTATGCTCGTTTTAATGATTTCTTAGATCCAACAAATAGGAAACATTACAGTGATGTGGTCGATAGAGAAAGTGGACTGGAATTTGGCCATGTTTTACATCGATCGTTATCATGGAAAGACCACCACAGTGTTCTTTATAACGAAGGTTTCTTGGACTTAGTAATGAAGTCCAAACATATCCAAAAGGAAAATCTTTACTGTCTTATATATACTATTGCGTGCGTATGGGTTCGTAACAGATTGAATGCACAAGTTCGATAATAGGCTAATAAAAATTAATTTTTTTATCAAAAGGAATAATTCAGAACTCTGGAATTTTCCATAGAAATATTCGTACCAGTGTTCACAGTATCCCACATTATAATCAGTAGTTACACTTCAAACTACCAAGAACGTTAAACACAACGCAATGAAATGCGCATGTAAGGAGAAAGCTAATCCTAGCTCCCGCTGAACTCTCAACAATAACAGTAGCAGCTAACTCAACAACTGAAAGCAGATGCTCTCTTTTCGGCCTTAAATAATTTTCAACTGGCCGCGAGATATTTCTAGTATTTTCTGCTTCTCGAAATTACTGGAAAGCAAAATGAGAATGGAATTACGGTTATAGCTAACATAGTGGTTAATTATATTTATTCAATTTCAGTACATGTTACGGTGACATAGGTACCGGACAAAAATGTCGCCAAATTTGGCAAATTTTGGCGAATTCTCGTCATTTGGCGACAAAATGATTGTTAACTCGGCGATATCTCGCCAAATTTTTACTTTTCCGGCCAAGGTTTGGCGCTACTTAAGAAAAATACGACAATTTTGCTTATAATCCTATTAAAGTCATCTATCTAAGTACAAAATTCGTAACAATGCATAATTGTGGCTATTTGATTACTATGAAATTTGATGTCTCATGCATCAATCAATAAGTGGTAATTATTTTAAAGAAGCAGAATCAGATTCATTTACAAACAACAAAAGCGTATACATAACCCAGAGCATTGTTGCGTTATAATCCTAACCTGAAAGGTAAGAAACATTGTAGGTTTAAACTATATTTATCATACAAGGAAGAATCTACACACAAAAAGATAAATAAGTTCTTTGATATAAATTTTTCAGAGAAGAATATCTTTTAGGAACATTTTTGAAAACAGAAAGAATATTTTTTCCCCATGACTAATATGCGCAAGATTGCGCAGAGGTTGTACTACCGCACAAGTCGTACCTGCACGCCAACTGCACCTACCTGGCAAAGCGAATTCCTGAAAACATATTGTTTCACATCGTGTTCGTCTCTCTGTAATATTTGTGAGGAAACCCTCGAAGAGAATATGATTCACTACCTAAAATGCGAAGAATTTGTACGCAAATTATGTTTTGGAGTTGACAAGAAAGTGAAAAAATATCTTTGTGATCATTGCTGTAATTAATTGCATGAATAAATGAATTCAGGAAAGATAAGTTATAATTGTATAAGTTATTTCCTCTCTCCTTTCTGTATGACTTCGTTGCTTAATTAGAGGCCTATTCGACGCGTATTCGAAAGGTCCAGGATTCGTACTGCTGCCAGGGCATTTAACATTTTTCAAGTCTCCTGCTTCAGAAAACTTAATGACTCTACAATCGTCCAATTTTAAACGTAGTACCACTTAAGCTAAATGTGGTTCGACTTCAAATTCTGGTTGTCCAAGTCGTATTAATTTCGTGTCCATAAATTTTATTATCCATAAATTTTTATCAGGGAGAGTAAACTGTGTAAAATTTTATTGTAATGAATATCAGCAACGAAAACATTATTACCACACATAAATTTTATTTTTTTTCGTAGATCGTAGGTGATGCAGCTTTAATCTGCGATAACGAAATTCTGATGTTAAATACACACAAATATTCAAAAAGTATACGGTACAATTATTTGTGTAATATTTCAGTAATCAATTTATTATTTAATACCAATCTGAAAATCGAATTCTTAACTGATTTGCATTGAAATACGAAAGGTATCTTGAAAATCAAAAGAAATTGCAACTGAAAAAATGTTTAAGTGAATTAACAGCAATATTTTGGTTCCCTTTATTTGTACGTTTTATTTAACAATCTTAAATAAAATTCGGAGAAAGACATTATGCAAGGATGCATAGCAAAATATTCAAAGAAAAATTTGGTTACATGATTATGGCAAAGCATACGAGGGCCATCCGTCAAAGGGGAGGGTTAACTTCGCAACGTTTAAAAAGACTGGCTGCTATTCCTTTTCACATCGGGAAAACTACGAAAATCCACCATGCAGCCAAACTCTTTGCCTGGAATCGAACGCTGGCTTTAACTACTCGGCTTCTGATGGAGAGAACGTTGGAGGGAAAGTGTTTTTAAGGCCAGTTAAAGAAAGTGTTTTTAAGTGTTTAAAAACAAACAACGGCTTTCAAGCACGTAGTCAAGGGAAGACAAAGTTTAGAAAATGGTAAGTGGCAACAGTAAGAAAAAGTTTAAAAGAAAAAGATTTTTAGAATAACAGTTATAAGGTATTTCTCTCGTCTTCTTCGCATGCCTTCGTGGTGAAGTGGTGAGCAAGCTCGACGCGTAACGGAGAGGTCCGTGGTTCAATTCCCGGCGAAGGAGTTGCTCATTTATTCGACTACCCTGCTCCAAAAATATCCTAATGGCTCTACACGGTAACTGACAAAATTTTTAAGCAAAGTTTTTAAAGATGTTCACGAGGAAAAGACAGTGAACAGTAAGTGTCAACAATGGGACAGGAGTCCTGTGAAGGCTTTATCTCTGACTTTAGGCTTTTACATACCTGGTAATTATTTGTTTTTATAATGTGAATGTATTTTAGAAATAAAGTTTTCAATCATAATACCGTCACACATGCCGTTTGTGTAGTGTTAGTTTTAAAGGAAAAGAATAAAATATTATGAAGCTAACAAAGCTTAGATTTATGGCTCCTTGGTTATATAAATAATAAATAAATACGTAAATAAATTGCAGTTTAATGACTTAATTCTTAGAGTGCATATCATTGTTGGAATTAAATTTTTGAGAAAATCAAGAGAATTCAATTATTTTGTTCTTGGTTCTTTTTCTTCTTCTTTTTTTTTAAAAAAAACTTTATAAGGTATTTTTCCCGCCTTCTTCACATGCCTTCGTGGTGTAGTGGTCAGCACGCTTGACGCGTAACCGAGAGGTCCGATTCCCGGCGAAGGCGTTGCTCATTTTTCATCTCTCCTGCTTCCAAAATACCTAATGACTCTACAACTTTACTCTTTATATATCAGGCCTTTTTAATATTTAAATAGAAAATAATAAAACATTGCTTCATAATCATAGAAAAGAATAGCTTACGGTTCTCAATTATGATAATTTTTGGAGACAAATAATTTTCTTCAGTTAAATAGCATTATTTACCCCTTTCAGTTACTAGCTTTGTATAACATTTTAATAGCTGTGCCATACGTTGTTGTTATTGTAACTGATCTCACTTGTTCAAGAGGAACATCAGAAGAAGCTCACGAAATTCATCATGGCAAGGAGTGCAAGACTGCGCCAGTCGTCGGCAAGAACCTTAAGCACCATACAGGTAACAGTACGACTTTGCTCAGTTCCGCCCCAATTTTGAAGGAGAGTGCCCTGGGGGGGGGACGGAATCGATAA
>KK121568.1:82473-98791 GCA_000611955.2 Stegodyphus mimosarum | reverse complement strand
GCTTGTATTAGCCAATTTGCTAGTCGAAGTAAATCTAAATTGTAAATTAGCCTTTTTTGTTACTGAAATCCCGCAAGCCGTGAAGAATTAAATTACAACCACAAGTTGTGCCTTTTATTCAGTTTCAAGTTTGGTTAAACCATTTTTCTTCTTAAAAGGTTCTAAAAAAGTTGGTTAAATCTTCTCAGGACTCAATTTTTATTTCATAGACGAGAGGATAGTTCGCTTATCTGTTTTAGTAGGGTTGAAAGACTTCAGAGAAAATTGAACTTTGAAAAACTTAAATTCAGCCCTACAAGGCTATTTAATGTATATGTTACCGTAAAAGACCGAAATCTGGAGAATGTCGACATTCTCCGATGAATGTCGAAATACCACAATATTACAATAGAAGAGAAACACGCCAATGTGACAATCAAATTCTCTGAAACAACCTTGCATTTGGCGTACATTTACAAAAACACTCTGATGTACGCCAAATGCAAGGTTGTTTCAGCGAATTTGACCACAATATTAATAATAAAAATATTTGCTAAACAGCCTTATTTCTCATTTATACTGGCAAATGTCGACATTCAAGTCTTAAATTCCATAAGCGGGGTAAGTTGGCGCCAAACCATTTTGGACTTCAAAATTTGGCGAATTTTTTTTGCCGCCAAAGAAAGCACTAGAATGTGATTTTTAAACGTAAACAGAATAGCAACATTTAAGTTTTGCTGTAGTGAAATGCCGTTATTTTATGTAAACAGAATAGTAAAATGAGATGATAAAATACTATATAAGTAAAACAAAGCCCATCAGCTTTGCAAGTAAAAACATAATCCTATCTATGTAATTCATGATATAATTGTATAATGAATAATAAAATAATAAATCGTATAACATTTTCCTCGGACTCCAAAATTATCAACCAATCTCTACATATAATAAAACAAAGAGTCTGTGTGTGTGTGTGTGTGTGTCTTTCGTTCGTGTTGCGAGTAAGCTAATAGACCCAGGGCCACGAAATTTAGTACATAAGTGTATCTACACAAAAGCCAGTGCACCTCGAAGCGATTTTTTCGAAATTCGAATTCGAATTTTTTTTATTTTATGTTTTGTGACCAAATCGCGTCATTTTGAGACATAATGGGCTACAGGAAAGCGAGATATTTCTCTATACATTTCATTTTTACATCGTCGGTAAGCGTAGACACTTAGCTATTTTACGAACTTAAAATAAATTTCGTATTTCAATAAATCGATTAAATACGAATTTATTTAGGAAGGTGAGCTTAACACCTTTTCAGCGGAATTTTTTTAAAAAAAACTTATTTTAAAAAATGTGCTGTTTATTTTCCTTTGATTTTTGGACACGTTGAACTTTAATCCTTTCGACTCCTTTTAAAAAAAGAATTTTGGAAAAATAATAATATTTTGTATTTTTTTAAAATTTTTTAAATGAAGCTTCCGAATACACTTCTCACATCTCAGATATTTTAAAATGTAGTTTTGGCAACAATTTTCCTTTCTTATTGTTGTTGATAGATTTTTGATGAAATTGCATCATTTTGAATAGTTTCATTCTTTTAAAAATTTCGGTTTGGCAACAATTTTTCATCGTATTTCTTATGTTACTGTTTTTAAGAGACTGAAAAGTTTAAGAAATTAAAAAGTTGTTTCTTTTTGCAACGGTAAATTGTTTAATTACTTTATTAGGATAATTAACATTTGTATCAAGGGATATTGCTTATTTCATTGTAATATTATGTTTTAATTATATATAATTTTAATTATAAAAACGTTTTGCATGATATTTTTTAATCTGTTTAAGTTCTTAATCTGTTTATACCATTTGAGTTCTTAAGATTTTGCAAAGGGAAGTTGGTTAATTTATTTATTAGGATAAGTAATATTTGTATTAAGGGATACTGCATATTTCATTGTCATTTTTTATATATATAATACATTTTTATTGATTTCTTTTTTGATAAAGTTGTTCTGCAGAGTAAAATTCTGCGCGAAATGTTTTGTTTTTTGAGTTTCTTTCATGTTATTTTTTGCTTATTTCACTGTTTGTAAGATATTGAAAAGTTTTGCATGATTTTTTTGCATGAGCCAGTGCACCTCGAAGCGAGTTCGAAATTCGAATTAGATTTTGTTTTTTTTTTATTATTTTATGTTTTCTGACGAAATCGCGTCATTTTAAGACATAATGGGCTATAGCAAAGCGAGATTTCACTCTATTGAACAGTTTAAGAAATTGAAAGATTGTTTCTTTTTGCAAAGGTAAATTGTTTAATTAATGTATATATCTATATTTAAAAGGACGAGTCTTTCTGTGTGTGTAGGTGCTCTTTCGTTCGTACTGCGCGTAAGCTAATAGACCCAGACCTATAAAATCTGGTACACAGGATGCATCTAGACAAGAGCCAGTGCACATCGATTTTTCAAAATTCGAATGAGGGTCTTTTTTTTATGAAATAGTATCAAATTGATGATTTTCTCTCATTATATAAACAACAACGGCACGCAGCCATTGTTGCTGATATCAGCACTATTGCCAACCGGAAAAATGAGGGCGATAATTCTGTGCAATTTTTAAATTTAATGTTTCTCATGGATACTGGACGTTTGTCTAGAGAAGGCAGCGGGAAGTTGGTTAATTTACTTATTAGGATAATTAATATTTGTATTAAGGGATATTGCTTATTTCATTGTATGCTTTTTATAGGTAATGCATTTTTAACTGAACTTTTTTTCCGTTGTTGTTTGTTTCTTTTTCGATAAAATTGTTCTGCAGAGTAAAATTCTGTGCAGTTTTCAAATTTAATGTTTGGTGTTCTCTTTAGGCATTTTTCCGGTACACTTAAAAGCCAGACGAAGGCTTGCCGCGCAGCGGCTAGTTAAATATATTTAAATTCGCTAATAACGGATGCATCATAAGCTCATTAAAATAATCAAGGTACTATCGTCGTAAAATTCAACACATTAAACAACTTTGGCTCAAAACTAATAAATAATAAAACTTCATAAGCTTTAAATATTCCACATCTTTCGATTGCCACATGCAAAAAACAAAACTAAAAAAATAATTAATTAAATAAAATTAAAGGAAAACAATCTTAGATTATAAACTTCACGTCATCTGAAATCCAACATTCTCCCACCAACAACAGCTTAACCTTCTGAAAATATTTATATAAATATAATATTAAACATATATATGATAATAATATTAAACAGTAAAACGTTTAAAAACAAAGTATTTCAAAAGCAAATTTTTAAAAAAATCTTCTGACTACACTAAGTACACTTACAGTTACTAAAATATAACTCTAGGTTTGCTACAAGAAAACAAACAGCCGGAAACCACAACCAAAACAAAATCGCGCCAAATAAAAAACTCTAGCCAAGTTTGGCGCTCACCCCGATTATGGAATTTTAAACGCATTTACCATACATTGATGGTGACTATTGAATAAAAATATTTATGTTATGTTTTTAAATCGTACTTTATTTTTTAAAAACATATTACGATATATATCAAGTTTAAAGAAAGCTTAAGTAAAAGTAGATGTAAATAAACTGTTGAACTTAAAACGAACAGTACATTCTAAATATAAAAAGAAAATAACACAAATAAAAAAAATTTACTTGATTATGTGATTGACATTATGTAATCTTATTTATTGCAGCAACTTAAACTATTATGACACTTTAAATTGCGCAAGAGTTCCTTGCTTTTACAACGCTTCTTGTGCTTACGTGTCTTCTCGTTTCAACCTCGACCAGATCATATTTGTTCTTACAACATACACGGGAGATGATCCGAATGCATAACAATATAAACACGCATGCGTTCTTTAACCGACATACTTGTTATGTATTGACATTTACCGGAGAATGTCCATATTCTTCAGTTTCGATCTTTCACGGTAACATATATATTTATTAATGTTTAAATAATTACAAGAAACTTTACTAAATTAATCGACCATTCCATTACAAAAAACAACCTAAGCATCAATAAGAAAAATGAAAGAAGAAAATTTACTGAACAATGAGTTTGTTATTTATTAAACTTTTGCATTTAGAAGCTAGTTACTAAAATAGTATTTTATAGACAGCTAGGAAAATAATGTTTCAAAGAGTTTTCTTGTCTATTTTTAACCAAAAAAGAACATATTAAATTTAAGAAGGGAAGTTCTGTTGTAAAAAAATTACACTTACCTCATCATCTATGTCATTCAGATCATCCACAGCTAAAGACGACTTCAGCTGTAAGAAGATGAAATTCTTTAATCATAAGACATTACATTTTTTACAAAAGAAAATATTTTTGATTAATTAAAATATTGTTTTTATTGCCAAAATTTATTGCTTATATTCCCAATAGTTAAAATATTGCTTATATTGCCAAAATGAACAATAGAATATGAAAAGAACTGAAAACGAAATGTTTATAAATCAGATTTCAAAACTTATTTGAAGTAATTTTCGCAGAAAAATATTTTATCGTAGTAAAAATGAAAATAAAAGTGAGAGATGTTTTAATTTCAAAATTAAAATAAGGATATGAAAAAATAAACGAGATAACTTCCGGTTTCTAACTTCATTAAAAATGAATGTAATTGAATATGAGTATTTTGAGAAAGAACAGTTTAGCATTTAAATATTGCCAAAATTACAGAGCTTTCCAATTTTATACACTTTAATTAAATTGCATAATTACGGAGTTAAATTTAAGTCTTTCAAACTAAAAAAAAAGGACACAGAAGTTTTTATGATTAATGCCTTAGGATGCACTTAAATAAGAATTCCAAGTGATTCATTACAAAGCCATTTGAAAGAAATATAGCCTTTGAGAATTCCCAATGCAGTACAAGTTACTCATAATTACTTGGAATTAATAAAAAACAATGCGATTCAAGCCGGTGAGAAGCAGCATGGAAGAAATCTAGAATAAATTATTCTTCTAGTTTTACATTATATATATATATATATATCTATCTTATGTCTCCTGTATGTAGTTCACAGAAAATACTTGAAAGACATCAGCCATATAAACCATAAAAAATATTAACCATTCTGTAAAATAAAGACAAGATTTAGTTTTTTCAGTCAAAGGATTTATAATGTTTATGATTATTAGTCCAAAGGGATTTAGTCCCGAAGGACTATTACTTTCGTTTTGCGATTTTGCGTCGATTCACTCTGAATGCCCGTTTCACTTTTCAAATTGTTGCCACTAAATGTTATCGCTCTGCATTAAATTTTAAAAAAGGAAAAATCTGCATAAATGCATGCATGTTTCTCGCATTGTGATAAAACCTAGATAATATAAAATTCAGGTCAAGAGCAATATTACAAAATAATTTTAAAACGAGCATATCTTTGGAATTTCCGACACACAGTCTCACGCGCTGGAGATAAAAATGTTTTTCTGTACAACGTTGCCATTGCTCGCTTTGAAATCTTTGAGTTTGATAATCAAAAATTCGTTAAAGTTATACAAAATGGGAAATCGATTATAAAACAAATTTCAAACTTGGGCTTCCAGATGCCCATATAGTAGGTCCAGATGCCATATATAATCCATATATAGTCATGTATACTTCCAGATGCTCATATAGTCCATATAGTAGGATTAGGTCATTCAAAATTGGAAGGCTCTAGGTACCGTTGTTTTATCAGACAACACTGTACAGAAAAAAAAAAATTTTATCTCCAGCGCACGAGACTCAGGGAAATTCTAAAGATATGTTCATTTTAAAATGATTTTGCGATTATTATCTGGAAGCCCTAATTTTGAATTTGAAATTTGCTTTATTATCGATTTTATGTTTTGTAACATTTCAACGAATTTCTGATTAACAAACTAAATGATTTCAAAGCGAGCAATGGCAACACTGTACAGAAAAAAATTTTTATCTTCAGCGCACGAGATGAGACTCAGGGAAATTCTAAAGATATGTTCATTTTAAAATGATTTTGCGATATTGATTTTGAACTGAATTTTATGGTTTGAGTACGTAGTACATGATATTTAATAAAAAAAGGTAGCAGACGAAACGTTAAAAAAACGCGCCTTTGGACGTAATTTAAAATATGAAATCTTTCAGATTTTTTTTAACAGTAATTTGCATATTCGCAGTACTCTACAACTTAATAAATATAGTTATATTCTTTCTGTCATCTTTATTGCTTTATGATTTTACATTTGCTTTTTCTAGATGTTCATAGTTCCTATATGCTATTTAAACTCTTGAAACAACCGATAATGCTGCCATAATTATATAATAAACATAGCTGTTGTAGGAATCATTTTCTACGTTAATATCTTTTATAAGCTACATAAAATTATGATTTTTTGTATGGAGTATTTATAGAACTTCCTGTTCAGTGAATAAAACAGTAATTACTTTGTCGAAAAATCTTGCATCTTATTCCACTGCTTATTTGAATTACAAATGAAGACTGAAAATTGAACGCATCTGCAGCTTTAGTCCAAAGGGGCTCTGTCCCTGAAGAATTATTGTTTTCGTTTTGCGATTTTGCGTCGAATCACTCTCAATATCCGTTTCACTTTTTAAATTGTTGCCACTAAATATTATCGCGGTGTATTATATTTGAAGAAATTTAATAATGAAGGATCTGCATAAATGTATGTATGTTTATGGCATTCTGATAAAACAACGGTACCTAGAGCCTTCCAATTTTGAATGACCTAATCCTACTATATGGACTATATGAGCATCTGGAAGTATACATGACTATATATGGATTATATATGGCATCTGGACCTACTATATGGGCATCTGGAAGCCCAAGTTTGAAATTTGTTTTATAATCGATTTCCCATTTTGTATAACTTTAACGAATTTTTGATTATCAAACTCAAAGATTTCAAAGCGAGCAATGGCAACGTTGTACAGAAAAACATTTTTATCTCCAGCGCGTGAGACTGTGTGTCGGAAATTCCAAAGATATGCTCGTTTTAAAATTATTTTGTAATATTGCTCTTGACCTGAATTTTATATTAAGTGCGAAGAACATCATATTTAATAAATAAAGGTAGCACACAAAATGTTAAAAAAACGCCTCTTTGGACGTAATTTGAAATCTGAAAGCTTTCAGATTTTTAGCCCAAAGGGCTTTGCCCCTGAAGGACTATTATTTTCTTTTTGCGATTTTGCGTGGAATTACTCTGAATGTTCGTTTCACTTTTCAAATTGTTGCCACAAATATTACCGCCTTGTATTGTATTTGAAGAAATTAAATAGAGAAGAATTGCATAAATGCATGAATGTTTCTAGTATTGTGATAAAACAACGGTACCTACAGCCGTCCAATTTTGAATGACGTAATCCTACTGCGAATATAGGCATCTGGAAGCCCAAATTTGAAATTTGCAATTTGTTTTATTAACGATTTCATATTTTGAAAAACTTTAACGAATTTTTGATTAACAAATTCAAGGATTTCAAAGCGAGCCATGGCAACGTTGCACAAAAAAAGCAGTTTTATCTCCAGCGCCTGAGACTGTGTATCGGAAATTCTAAAGATATACTCAATTTAAAATTATTTTGCGATATTGCTCTTGAACTGAGTGCGAAGAACATGATATTTAATAAATAAAGGTAACACACAAAATGTTAAAAAAACGCCCCTTTGGATGTAATTTAAAATCTGAAACCTTTCAGAATTTTTTTTTTTCTTTTTTAAAGTTTTTTTCATATAGCTGCTTCATTGGCTTGCAGTGAGCTTCCTAATGCGGATCTCAATATAACTAGTTCCTTTAGCTGAACAAATATTCTTAGAATCGTTAATTTCTCGGGTCATACGAATTTCTTGGTTTTTATCTCATTTCCTAGTGAAAGTACTACCGTGAAAGAAAGAGAATAAAAAAGAAAAAATTCAGCTGAAAATTTTAATGAAATTTGTAAAGTTAAAAAAAATTTAAATTTTAAATCGTGGTTGAAGCTGCTACTCTATTTTTTTTTGCAATAAATGAATTCTCGAAATAATGAGTATACTGTTAGATTTTAACAAATGAGATTGATAACCTAGGAAATGACACGTGCAAGAAAATATTTTCGGAGGACGAGTTCATTTAAGAGTTCAAGGTTATCAAGTCTGATTCAGGGTTCTGTTCTATCCGTTTGCTCATATAAAAATTCAGTTTGTTCAACTCACGTTCCCGGAAATACTTCATCACTAATGACTCACATGAGTTCTTATGAAGCAATGCAGATATAACTTACATTTTATTAATTAATTTATTATTTAATATTAGCTTTCTAATTCTTTAAGTTTCACAATTTTGTTTTTAAAAATACCTAAATAATAAACAATGCAATTGGTTGAGATATAACAAAATTCCTCCAACTATTGACGACCATCCCTTCAAACAGAGACTCAGTTCTTCTGCTACAACGCAGTAATGTAGTTGATCTGAAGCTGTTCCACATCTTCACACATTTCAAAGGGTTATAATTTAATACTCCCCTTTTTTCCACACCAATCATTATTTCACCAAAAGAAATGCTAATTCATAACAGAGCCGGAGAAGGTCAGGCAAATGTGGCACTTGCCTCAGGTAAACGGCTAGAGAGAGACGCCGAATTTGGAAATGTTAGGAATGCATTTAAAAATAAATTATGGTTATTAGCTTTCAGTTTTGAAACGTATCGCGAAGTACCATTTTGATGTAGCACATTTAAAGCAATGTTGTAGTTGTCTTGTCCATGTATTTCATGAAAGAATGGTTGCCAGAGTCTGAAGGAGGTTGGGCTTCTATTTCCATCTCCAATTTTGAGGAAAAGCACCTCGGAGGGGTAGTCTGAGGGTCTCCCACTACTCTCCCCAACCAAAAACCACACGAAAGGACTTTGGCTCGCCATATATTTAGCGTGCCCCCACGCCACAAACACTACACATTTCCAAACATTCATGCCTTTTCTGGGATGTGAACCCGGGCCCTCCCGTACCGCAGTAGGCTCTCCTACCACTATATTGTCTCGATGGCATATAAAGCAATAAATGGGTGTAATATTCTTCAGCACTTGCGCACAAAAATTCCATGTTTAATCAAGGATTGATTTAATGTGGTTTGAAAAATGGGTTGACTGCATGAAAAGTTTCGTGGTTTCTACCATGTGTGATGTAAATGCGAGCTAGTTTCCGCTAGAAAGTCCTCCCCGAAAAAATCCTTCTACTACTTTGACATATGGTCCTTGTATGTTTTGCACACTCAATTAAACAACTGTTATATCTTTTTCTTCACGAAAAAAATGAGAGAAAATATTCTTTCGAAATGTGAAAATTCAACTTTAAAGCAAACAGGATGAACAACAGAATATGAAAAAAAAACTGAAAACGAAATGTTTTTAAATCAGATTGTCAAAAATTATTTGAAATAATTTTGTCAGAAAAATATTTTATCGTAGTAAAAATGAAAAAAAATGAGAGCTATTTTAATTTCAGAATTAAAATAAATATATAAAAAAATAAAAGAGATAATTTCCGGTTCCTAATTGGGGAAAAATTCATTGAATATGAGTATTTTGAAAACGAACAGTTTAACATTTAAATATCCAAATGACGAAAATGCTTCAGATATTCCCCCAGAAATGTTTAGTTTTAAAAATCATGCTATTTCAATTAATTTGGTATCTAAAGCAAAACCAGGTTCTAAAGAAGATAATTCAGGAATGCATTCTAGTTCAATCATGTCTGAAATTCGAAAGTAGATTGCATTTAGAATATTTTTAACGATGTTACAAAAGTTAAAAAAAATTTTTTTTTTAAACTGCTCTTTCTCCCTTTCCCTAAAAAACGTTCAAAAAGCAATGTAGAATATGAATTAAATAATAAAGTAGATTTTGAAAATAATTATTGCCGATTTTATTTCATTAAGAGCAAGAAATATTAAGTTACAAAAAGAGCTTGGTTGCTAATGTAATAGTTTTTGTACTGTTTGTAGTACTGTTTACATTATTTAAACATTACTTTCTATCTTTGAAAAAAGTAATTTTTAATGTTTAATTTAAAAATTCTAAATCATTGCATGTATTAATATTCTGAATCCAAAATTGAGAAAAATTATTATTAAAAATATTATACGAATTATAGGATGATTTTGCATAGTTGCTTTTACTGAATGCAGGCGTATACGGATTTGATTGTATATAGGTACCCGCATTCAGTTATTTGCCTCAGGCCAAATATATCTAGTTTGGATTATTCGCTTATGGCAAAGCACTCGAAGGTTATCTGCCTAAAGGAAAGGATGCTTTCGTGGACGAATTTCTGAGAGAGACTGGCTCTTAAGCAGGTTACACATGGCTCATAGCAGGACTTCGAAAATTTTATTGCAAGCAGAGTTGTTTAAAAATAGGATGTAATCTTAATCGTTATCTCAATAGACATAAACGCTGGAATAAACGCTTCAGACATAAACGCTGGAAATTCGGGCAACATAAAAGATATTTATTAGGAAGAGAAATTTCGTCAACAAAATACGTAATGATGTATAAGAAATTTCTTTACCGAATATAAAAGTATTTATAATTATATTTTAAGATTTATTTATTTATTTATGTGAGTACTGCAAAGCCTCGACGGCTTATCTACCTAAGGAAAGGGATGCCTTCGTGGAGGCCTTTCTAAGAGAAACTGGCTATACACGTTACACATGGGGAAAACCACGAAAATGCCTATGCAACCAGCCCGTTAACGGAATTTGAACTTAGGACCAAAATACCAGAGTTCAGCGACTTTACCGCTCGCTCTCTGCTGGGCCTAAAATACCTAGGTACGGATTTGATTAACAAAGTTATTTTTTTTAAATCTCAAAATTGTACACAGGGTTAGGTACCCGGCAGTGACGTCAGCATCTTTGACGCTTTCGCCTAAGCTTCATTTCGAATTTAAGTAATTTATTTTAGCTGAAAACGAAGTTGTCATATGCGGCAACAGACCTTGTTATGCTATCAAATAACAATTCCTCTTCATAGATTTTGATATAAATTGTAAAAAAAAAAGTTCCAGCTAAATTGGTTTTCTTTGCCTATATGCGATAATCATCCTGAGTTAAAAAGCCATAAATACAGGGTGTTTATAAAGTCCCGGACCCATTTTGATGTTTAATAACTCATAAAATAGTAAAGATAGATTAAAATTAATAACATAAATGGTTAGATAGACTCAAAACGTTTCATCACCCTTGTCAATGAACTTCCACGTGTGCCCCCTTCGTCGCACGGAGAATATCAAGTCGATATTCAATTTCGCGCCAGGTACCGTAAGCATGTCGGCATCCACAGAGGCTATTGCGGTTGTCATTCCGGCTTTTAGGTCATCCATGTTCGACACTCTCCTCTTGTAAGCGTTGTCCTTTACAAATCCCCAAAGGAAAAAGTCTAGCGGCGTTATATCAGGTGATCTGGGTGGCCAAGGAATTGGACTTCCTCGCCCAATCCATCTTCCTGTAAAATGGTCATTCAAACAATGGCTTGGTCGTGCATTAGTTCACACCACACATTAACCTTTGGGGAATCCCTTTGTGCCTCACGGTAATTATGTGGGTTTTCAGATCCCCATATGCGCACATTATGGTGATTAACAATGCCAGAAAGATGAAAGGATGCTTCGTCGGAGAACATTATGCGCTTCAGAAATTCAGCATCATCTTCTATCCTCCTTAACATATCTGTCGCAAAGGCCATTCTCCTAGGCCTATAATAATAGGCAATGGTTGCCAAAAACGAAAGAGAGAAAAATGCAATTAATAAGCAGACGATATTTAGAAAAGTACCGATATTTAGACTGGAAAATGAAATTATCTGAAATTAACCACACGCGCAGACGATATTTACAAAAGTAAAGATATTCAAACCTGAAAAGGAAAATATATAAGTTATTCCATCAATAAATGCCATAAGTTTATTCATATCTTCATTATTTTATGAGTTACTAAACATCGAAATGGGTGCGGGACTTTATAAACACCCTGTATGTTTATTATTTAAGGAAAAAATACATATTTGGAGTACGAATGTACTATAATTCATATTCAAAAAGTTTTAGTCCACATTGTTGTAGTTTACGTATATATAATTCTTTCCTAATAAAAGCGTACTGGTCAATTATACAGGCGAAATTATTTAATTTTGAATTACCAACGATAAAAGAGTTCATATAGTAATGCATTTAGTAACATGTTCTTATAATAGCAGTTCATAGCAGATTTATCAATGAACCCGATTCAGGTAAACAAGAGGATTTATCCAAACAAATATTACCATCACGAATACTAAGCAGGAAATGATCTCCAGAAGCTTCAAAATGTCCATGTTTCTATGCATTGTCAATTCTTTTGTTATTCTCATCGAAATACAAGAGTTCTTAACTTACGGAGCACCTGCAGATCGCTGCCAAATTCTGAAGATCTCTCTCAAGGCTATATCTCTCATTTATAAATCTCGGAGATAGGGGTCTGTAATATCGATTTGTTTTTACACTTTTTATGCTTATTGAATGGTAAAAAAGGTTCATTATTCTCTCTGCGGCAGAAGGGAGTGGATCCATCGTAACTACCCATATTATGATGACTGATTGTCTCGTCAGCAACTACGGAAGACTCTCATAAATTATTACTAACGGATGGGCTGGTTGCGTGTATGTATGGTAGATGCAACGTAATAAATAATGGTAAGACAGGGCAATAACTTGGGTAATGAAGAAAACTGCATATTAAAATGTAGGAAATACAGTTTTAAATAGGAATTCAAAGACAGCTTGAATTTCTGTTGCAGCATTTCAGTTAATGTTTCCTTTATGACAGAAAATACAATGAACCTTCTTATAACGACCACCAACTTAAAACGCGAGGTTTTAAGTGTGATCAAATTGGAAATCATAAACCAACACCTGCACTGAAAATTATTTTCCTAAGACCATGACTTCCATGGAAGACCAATTATGGATGTCCGGATGTCCTCTGTTAGAGAGGTTTCGATGTCTTTCTTTGCTTATAGTGTAGAGAAATTAGGTAATTTAGAAGCAGGAGACGTGAAAATGAGCAATGTCCTTGCCGGGAAAGCGGGAGAAATACCTTATATACTCCCCCTTTTAAAAGGGGACTGGGGATTAGGGGACTCAGTCACCAAATCCTGGTGGTGGAGAATCACCATCCACCACCTTTTTTAGTTCGGGCGCCACTGGAGACACATTAGGTAATTTAGAAGCAGGACCTGAAAAATGAGCAATGCTCTCGCCGGAACTCGAACCACGCACCTCTCGAATACGCGCCAAGCGTGCTGACCCACTACACCACGAAGGTATGCCAAGAAATCGGGAGGAATACCTTATAATAGGTTCTGCCAACAGAATTATAATAAAATAGTAAAATAAAGATTCTAAGATAAAATAAAGATTCTAAGATTAATGCTGTAGCGATTTCGCTGTGAGACAGAATTAGTTTATCTGTTTTGAATTGAGTTTTGCTAAGCGTTTGAGATATTGTGATATTGTTCGAATATCTCTGAAGAATTATTTCAGCATTTTGATTTATTTCTTGGGGAAAGAATAAATTTTGATAACTATTTAACGACTTGTGCATTCAATCCATAACGAACCCGTATGCACGCAACAGTAATTATATAATTCTTTATAGTAACAGCTATTGATATTACGGGCAAACCCATTTCTATTTTCTATTTCTTTTGCTATTAATCTTACAGATCCTTAAATAATGTAATTAAAATGGGGTGAGCGAATTCATCAAAAGTCTGAATTCCACTTTCTGACAGAAAATTTGAGATGGATTAGTACAGGTAAATGAATTAAACCCCTTTTAGTCCAAGGGGGCGGCAGCCCAAAAGGACTATCAGTTGCGAAACGGTATTTTGCGTTATTTCACTATAAATGCCAGTTTCACTTTTCAAATTGTTGCCACCAAATATTATCGTCCTGTATTATATTTAAAGAAATTTAAGTAATGAAATATTTGCATGAATGTACGTATGTTTCTTGCACTGTGAAAAAACAACGGTACCTAGGGACATCAACTTTTGAATAACGTCCTCCACTCAAATATGGGAATATGGAAGCCCAAATTTTGAACTTTCAGTTTCTTTTATTATCTATTTCATATTTTGTAAAACTTTAACGAATTTTGGATTAACAAACTCAACGGTTTCAAAGCGAGCAGTGGCAACACTGTACGGAAAATAATATTTTTGTATCAAGGGCACGAGACTGTCTATCGAAAATTCTAAAGATATGCTGATTTTAAATATTTCATTGTTGTTGTTTCAAATCCCCTTGGGGCAGAAAAGCCTACACCAAGTCCAAGAGACCTTGCCGCACAAGTAAATCACTGATGTAAATTGGAAATATTTCGTGATATTGCTTTTGAATTGAATTTTATGCGGTTTAAATGCGAAGAACATGATGTTTAATAAATAAAGGCAACCCACAAAACATTAAAAAAGCCCTTTGGGTGTAATATGAAATCTGAAATCCTTTCAGATTTTATTTATTTTATTTTTTTAATGGCCTGAAGCTTTATTTAATAGCCATAAACCTTGCGCCACTAGAAGGGTCGGAAGTGGTGGCCATTTCTTTGGTGGCCTCCTGTGAAGGGATTGACAATTACTACCAGCTGGGCGGCAAAAGGCGTTAAACTGATTGTTAAAAAACGTAAAAAACTAGTAAATTTTTTATGTCAAATTTAACCAATTATGTTAACGTTTTTTCGCCTTGAGAGTAGCTGTAAATTTCCAGAATGGTTCTTAAGATTTATAAAAAATATAAGAAATGTACTGAGATGGCAGTTTTTGAACAAGGGCCCTTGATTCTGAAATAATCTTGAGTCAACAGAAGCCTCCTCTTTGAATGTAAGGGACTATTGCGGGATCAGGAAAAGCCCCATGAAAGGGCTAAAACGAAAGACTTTACCCGTAAGCTACTTTTAATACTGTTAGCAGTCATAAAAATGGCTAACAAAGCTGCATCTAAAAACTGCAACCCAAATTTTATAAAGAATTCAACATACATTGAGCTATGCAATCAAATCCACACTGAATTAAAGAATTAATAAATCCATGCAGAGTTCTTGCGTTTTATTAATTCAGTTTCATTTCGGAAACCACTAATTTCTGTATAAAATTTCTTATTTTCTGATTACTTAAAAAATTTCATAAATTTTCCAAAGTTTATCAACAACCATTATACTTACCTCCCATGTGTAGATAACGAAACAGCATATCACAATTTAACATGTAAAAAATGGATTAAATTCAGGAAACTCTGAATTTAAATCAATTTTAATTAAAACTGAATTTTTATTCTATATGATTAAATGATGGGCAATTTTAAAGGGAAAAATTTGTACATTTAATAATTTCTAAAACTAGAAATATTTATAAACTGTTGGTTTGGATTTTAATGATGGTCTTTTAGCATTAGAATACTATGCAGCGATAATGCGTTATAATAACTGAAATAGTAGCTGAAAATTGTGGAAGTTTTTCCATGAGAATAAATTTAAGGCAAGTCAATTTGCAAGGCATTTTCTAACTTCTTATCGCTTGCCTTCGTGGTATAACTTGAAGCCGTCCGGCTAGCATCGGGAGCTCTACTGTCCGAATCCTGGCGACAGCAATGTTGTTTGTTTTCTTGTTCTGGTCAGATAACTAATTGATTGCTCTAAAAGTGGCTCCTGAACTAAAATATGCTGGACGATAATTCCTTACCACCTAGATTTGTTGACTAGGGTACCCTCCTCTGTAGACGCCTTTTAAGTTGAGGAGAATATAAAGTACTTTTCCCATCTTTAACGCGTGCCTTGGTGTAACTGGAAATCATATCTTGTTGACAATCGGAATGTTCGAATTCGAATCCCAGCTAGAGCATCGTCATGTTTTCCGGCTTTGAAAATATACGATAGACTTTATAAATGGAGCTCGAGCTAAAATTTAATGGACGATAACTCGTCACCACCAGAATTTGGCGATTGGGTCCCCGTCTTCCCAGTCATCCTTTAAGTGGGGAAGAATGTAGGGTGTTTTCTCCCTTCTTACAGCTTGCCTTCGTTGTGTAACTGGAAAACATGTACGACTAACAATCGGTAAGTCAGGGCTCTATTACCTAGAGAGCGCTGCACCTTTTTTTATGTTTGAATGGAGTTTCAACAAACGTGATGACAATATAAATTTCCTTTTTTCCTCCAGAAAACACACACACACACACACACACACACACACACACACACACACACACACACACACACACACACACACACACACGCACACACACGCCCGCACACACA
>KK121568.1:45696-72706 GCA_000611955.2 Stegodyphus mimosarum | reverse complement strand
TAAATAATATGGATAGGCCCTTGGCCCAGTTGAATACGACCATAATGTAAATTCTTTACCCGCTGCTCATTTCTCTTGAATCACTTTTCACTTTATTTTTGCTCCTATTCCCTGTGTATATATTTATGTTATAGTATTGATTATGATTTGTGTTTGTCGTTCTGCGTACATCCTGCATATATGTTATTTTGTCTTTAAACATCTCTCTTTCTATTTATATATTTGGGTTCAGGTTGCTTGATATGTTTGTGCTTACTAATCACTAATCATGCTTTTTCGCCTCCTCACCAGCTCATACAGCTTGCTATTTTCCAGCTTCCTAGAAATTAATTAATTAATCTAATATTAACTATTCCAGTAATTCATATTCTACACATATAATTAAAAAAATATTTGTATATATTTATCTCCGACACTTATTTTCTTAATTGGCTACTTACTTTCGTACCATCTTTCGTAGCTACCAAATAAATTCTACAAGGGGTAGAGTCTTTGGCTCAGGTACCCTGGTGTTGCAAACACCGTTCTACTGTGGCTGTGGAGGAAGATATTATAAAGAAATTTACTATTCATAACAGAAACGCAAAATTCACGTTCAAATAATTTAAATTTAAATGAGTGCAATCTAGACTTTTGATTACATCTCAGGTCTCATATAAGTACTTTTTTCCATAAAACAAATAATATGTGTATCGTCAATGTAAATTCTGTATATACACATTAATGAATTTTATAGTATTCGTAAGATCATAAAGCGGGTGAGTTTAAATGTTTTTTATTTGTGCTTTATAATTTTTTTATATGTTCATACATAAATGCAAAATAACTAGATATTTAGTATACGTAATGCTAATCGCCATTCATTAATAAATTTAAATTTAGTGTTTAACAGCCTTCTCTTTATGAAAAGACAGAGTTTATCTCTGTGTGTACCATATGGTGCTCTAAGATATGTTTAGTGTATTCTCGTTCTGCTAAAGTTGGGTGTCATACCTATTTTTCATTGCCTTTCTTTAGAATACAGAGAAAAGTAGGGATGAAGATGAAAAAATAATAGTATCCTTCACGCATGGACAGACGAATGTATATAAAATGTGGATCCTAATACTCTAAATATAGATGAATTTAACTGATAATAATATTTTTCGTGAATACTTGCAGAAATTCCAGAAAAACATGAAAAATACAAAAATATTTCTACCGAAGTTATCCATATAATTCCTTACATCCGATTTTCATATTCCTAGAGGTTTGCTATATTATAAAATCATGTTATAATGTATTTAACTTCGGGGTTGGAATGTATTTAGATATTTGACATGCCTTTTTTGGAAACACTCTTAACTTTCACTGCTTATGTACTTATGAGTTGGTTATTACTGCACATAAAGTACCTATCAAACGTTTGTTTATTGCAATGCTCTGTTGCCTTATTTGTTGAAGTCATTTAGGAAACACATGATTCCTCAAGGGCCCATGCTTCATCAGAGTATTTCCATGTACCTCTTGCTAAATATTTTTTATACAAATTATTCTGCGTAGAGTCACATGCCTCGGCAATAATCTGGTGAACATTATGTTTGTTAGCTTTTTTAAATTGTAAATCATGGTTTATTATTTTATTTATTGTAGCTACAGATGTATTAAAGACTTTTCAACTAGTGTTTCCTTCGGCGGATTTTCTCTTGTTACCAATGATTTGACTTTAAAAAGATTAGAAAGTGTGTGTGCTTTTTCTCTGGCGTTCGTTTGAAGTCTTCTTTCTATCTAGAAGTAATGATTGACGGTTTTCTCCTTTTCATTTAATAACGTTGCTTTGTTTTCACTCAGAAATTTTAATACTATGTCTTTCACAACGTTTTCTTTGAATTATGGAATAGGAAATTAATTTTTTTTGGTAAACTCAGAAACTTATCACTCAATCCCCGGGTTGTTTAAGAGCGACATTTTCAAAGAAGAATAAATTTAAAAGTAGCAGACAATAATTCTTATTTCATGTAACAACGTGTTGCCATATATTTTTCTCGTAAAACATTTGATTTCCTAAAATTCTTTATCGAAATTGTTTTAAAATGTGTATTTGCAATCAGGCAAATTATTTTTGTTTTTAACCTCATCTCCCTCCCAAAACAACGTCTTTTAATGCGTTCACTATGCATATTTGAATATCATAAGAAACCTACAACTTTGTTTCGCTTTTATCAGACAGTATTTATTTTTTACGAATGATTGAATATTCAAATGATGAGTCTTTCTGTAAATATTTATTCGCGATTTTCATTTCTTTTGTAATGTATACGAAATGTATGCAAGAATTTTGTTACTTTTTGCTTCCCTATACACCTCTTTATACATCTTTAAACAGCTTACATAAATTTTTAACACAATTTTAAATATTATATAAACGAAAGGCGCATGAAATATAAAAAGGTAATCTGCTTCGATATAAGAAAGAAAAATCAAGGATCTTCCAGAGACGAGTTAAATTTTGTATATTCAAGTTCCATAACAGTAAAAATCTAAAATTCATTTTGTGATTCTAGTAATATCTTCAAGGATCTTTTATATAGCCTTTAATCTTTTTCCAGTAGTTGCCAAAAATATGTAAAAGCAATAAAATATTGGCAAATGAATTTAATTAAATACTTAATAAAGAACCATACTGACATTATAATTAAGAAATGATTTTATTGTCTAATGAGAAATGATGAATGTGAACAACAGCTTCATTCTTCAAGGATCAATGAAAGAGACTTTAGACATTTTCAAGGATCAGTGAAGAAGACTTAGAAATGATGAATGTGAACAACAGCTTCATTCTTCAAGGATCAATGAAGGAGACTTTAGCTTTCAAACCTCTTGTCGTCTTGATTCCGCCGTTCGTTGTGATGATGATGATGAATTGTCGGCCACTGGATGCTAGATTCGTTCCTTGTTTAATGTCTTCTCCACAGTACCTGTGAATTAAATATTTTAGACATGGATCTAAGCTTCAGGTTACAATGACAAAAACCGTTACATGTAATATTTTTCAATGATATTGATATATATACAATATTTTTAATGATTTTTTAGTCATAAAAAGGTGCTAAGAATGCTAAAAATATCGAATAAAATGTTCAAAATCGGCAAATTAGTGTAATCAGTGAAGCAGTTCCGATTCGAAGAAGATGCATTGTTATGAAAACATATATATATTGCAATCGGAGACAATTTTCATTCAAGGACGAATATTAAGTTATCTCTCTCTGTATAAGAAAATGTTAATAAGCGAAAGAATGATTTGATTTTGACTACTTAATTCTCTAACATATATACAAGGGATTCGAGACGAAATACTAATTTGAATCGACGTTCCTTTAGACTAAAAATATTCAAACACAGCCTATCTTTAAAATTTCCGATAGACAGTCTCACGCAATGGAGATAAAAATGCTTTCAAAGCCGTACAGTGTTGCCATTGCTCGCTTTGAAATTGTTGAATTTTTTAATCAAAAACTAGTTAAAGTTTTACAAAATTTGAAATACACTATAAAATATTTAAAAACAGCAAATCTTTAGAATTTCCTATAGACAGTCTCGCGCGTAAAAGATAAAAATGTTTTTTCCCGGACAGTTTTGTTTTAAATCCTTAAGTTTGTTAATCAAAAATTCGTTAAAGTTTTATAAAATATGATATACATAATAAAACAATTCGAAATTCAAAATTTGGGCCTCCTTGTGTCCGTATTATATTTATATATTTCATATTATATATTTATATATTCCGTTATATATTTCAGATTAAATTCTACCAAATTATGTCTTGCTATGGATAAAAATGACTGCCAGTATGTTATCATTTGATGTCAGTTGCCTATTACCCCCATAGCATTTTCTTGTCTTTGTAGCCCAAATAGGCGTTAGCCCAAAAGGGCTATTAGTCTCGAAACGACACTTTGCGTCGAATCGCTAAATCGCAATATCACTTTTCAAATTATTGCCATCAAATATTATCGCTTTGTGTTATATTTAAAAAAAACTAAATAATGAAAAATCTGTATGAATGTGTGTATGTTTACAGGATTGTGAAAAAACAGCGGTAACTAGAGTCATAAAACTTTGAATAACATAGTCCTCCATCCGAACATGGGCACCTCGAAGCTTGAATTTGGAATTTGTTTTATTGTATATTTCATATTTTGTAAAACTTTAACAAATGTTTGATTAAAAAACTCCATAATTTCAAAGCGAGCACTGGCAAGACTGTAGGGAATAAAACATTTTATATCCAGAGCGAGAGACTGTCTATGGGAAATTATAAAGATATGCTGTTTTTAAATATTTGTAGCCCAATATGGCGTTAGCTGAAATGCTCTCATGTATGTGTCTGTAAATAAATAAAAAAAAATCTGACGTGTACACCACATGACTTCCTTGTACGGAATATTAAATTAAACTCAATTTTCTTGCATTTCATTTAAACATACTGAATTAACAGTTAGCGAATTTTGAATTAAATCTAATTCGTCGATAATGCAGAAACCACAATAGAATAAATGCAATTTTTAAAGTTCACTGTATAAGGTATATCTCCCACGTTCTTAGCGTGCCTTCGTGGTGTAATGGTCAGCACACTGAGCCGATATTTCAGAGGTCCGTGGTTCGATCCCTGGCGAAGGCGTTGCTTATTTTTCATGTCTCCTGCTTCGAAATAACCTAATGTCTCTACACTGGCGCCCGAACTAAAAAGGTGGTGGATGATGACTCTCCACATCCAGGATTTGGCGACTAGGTCCCCTAAAACCCTAGTCGCCCTTTAAAAAGGGGAGTATATAAGGTATATCTCCCACGTTCTTAGCGTGCCTTCGTGATGTAATGGTCAGCACACTGAGCCGGTATTTCAGAGGTCCGTGGTTCGATCCCCGGCGAAGGAATTGCATATTTTTCATGTCTCCTGCTACTAAATAACCTAATGTCTCTACAACTGTATTTATTTACCATAGCCACACTTCGGCACTAGGTTCACTTAACAGCGTTACATATCATCCATTTTATAAATGAGCAAAACTTATAACATCTGATGAACTACCACAAGTTCTATTCAAATACTATAATAAATCTAAAACGATGTATAAAAAAATTGTAAACAAATAAAAAAGAAACAGTTTTTCACAGACGATTCAGCGCCGCATACCTAATGCGCATGCGCTACTAATTAATTCAGTTCTCTTTTCGCGGTAAGGCAAAAATACATAAAAATTCGAAATATTTTCATTAAAAATTGAAAGATATAGAAAAACATAAAACACCAAGTACAGTAATTAAGTTAAAACAATTAAAAACAATTTTTTACAATTAAAAGTACAGTTTGTACGCAAAAAACCAGCTAATAACTTAGATGATAATTCCAGAATGAATCAAGCATGATTTATTTCGCAATAATAAAGCAAGGCGTTACTTTGTTGTTGCGAAGCTTAGTTTCTCTAGATTGACAACAAATCCACTATTCTGCAAAGCTTCAAATGTAAACAAATATGACTGTCAGACCAGTGACAGTCACATCAAAACAACAACAGTCCAAATGTATTGTAAATTTCATGCCGGTTGTATTCAGAGCTGGATAATCTAAGGAATATAAGCATGTGCTTAGGGCATCAGGGAAAGGGGGCTCCCCAAAACGATCATTAGGTATTGGACACGAAGAAGTTTTCATTGCCGGTTTTACCATGGAATACGTAACGTAGCTAAGTAAAAACCGAGAGAGAGAAGGAATGAGAAAAAAACTGAGATAAACACATATAAGGCACTAAAATCTTTCAGCTGCTTAACGCATCAAAATTCTTAATCCTAATCCGGCCCTGCTTATATTTATTTAACAGTCAGAGCAAAATGTCTTTTATACAGTTATCAGCTGAATGATGATCCTCTTTTTTCTCCTCACCATGCAGTTCCTAATGAATAATTTTGGATTTATGTTCCTTCAACTTATGAGCCATATGTCAATAGATATAAAATTCTTTCCTAGAATTTCCGGAGGTTTTCGGTAAGGAAAGAGAAAAATCTTTACATATTTCTAGAGACGTCAGACACTTTGTAATGCCATTTACGCCATAAGTCAGAGAATTTTAACACATGGGTTTTATATGTTGAAATCATTACACTATGTCTTCATAGGTTCACTTATTCAAAAGAACAAGAAGTGATTTATTTACGGCATAAATCATACAGTGAAAATACACCCCATTTTACGATTTCATTTTAACTGGCAAAAATGCCGATCATCAAAATGCTGATCATGTTAAACGAATTCTGTTTATTAACAATATTTTTGCATACAAGCTGACGAAATTTCGAGAATTAATTACAATAAATGAATGATAATATAATCGTGACCATATTAATCAAAAATTACCGTGTAAAGCATAATAAAGTAAAATTTTCAAGTAAAAAAACTGATATGTACATCACATAATATCCTTGGGTGGAATATTAAATAATATTAATTTTTTCCTGCATTTCATTTAAACATATTGAACTGAATTAAATCTACTTCGTCGATAGCGCATAAACCACAATAGAATAAATGAACTCAATTAAATTCATTATATTTATTTACCATAGGCGGTAAATAAATATAATGAACTGGCACTAGGTTCACTTAAAGTTATATCTCATTCATTTTATAACTCGGAATGTACAAAAATTATATCATCTGAAGAATTACCTAATCGGGCCACATGTTCTGTTCAAATGCTTTAATAAACCTAAAACGATGTGTAAAAGAAACAGTTTTTCAGAGACGATTCATCACCGCTTAACTAATGCGCATGCGCTACTCGTAAACATTTTCCTCTGTCCGAGACAGACTGGCGACAATATTTGCTGTTAATACGAAATATTTATTTCTTAGAATTTCCTTAGAAATATATTCCTTATTCAATTAATTCAGTTCTCCTTTCGCGGCAAGGCAAAAATACATAAAAACTCAAAATAGTTTCATTAAAAATTGAAAGATATAGAAAAACATAGAACAGCAAGTACAGTTAAAAAAATTACAATTAAAATTACAGTTTCTACGTAAAAACAAGCAATTCGGTCAGCAGGCAAGAAGGCAGATTTTTCAGTGCGCAAAACTAAAAGTTTCCTTTTGGTCGGCAATAAGACACTGAAGGTGCAGAAAGAATTAATTTAGTATTCTGCTGGGTTTTAAATGTAAACAAATATGGCTGCTATGGTAAAAAAAATTAGGCTTAACCTCAATTAAACAACTTGCAAATTGTTGATGATAATTCTACAGCTATTTCAAGCAGATTAACTAAACGCATAGAAACCTTAATCGGAAGATAAGAACAACAAAATTCAATCATTTTTAAAGGAACAAATTAACAATTTAAAAACATATAAGGAAAAAAAACTGAGCTCATTGAGCCGAGTAACAGAGTGGGTATATATATATATATATACTTTTGGTGCTGCCGATTGCAACCAAAATGGGAGATGCACAATTACATGTTATAGCAGTCCTATATAGAAAATTTCAACGTTCTGAAGCTAATCATTTTTGAGTTATATTATAAGGTATATCTCCCACATTCTTAGCGTGCCTTCGTGGTGTAATGGTCAGCACACTGAGCCGGTAATTCAGAGGTCCGTGGTTCGATCCCCGGCGAAGGCAATGCATATTTTTCATGTCTCCTGCATCCAAATAACCTAATGTCTCTACAATGTGAGACACATACATACGTGTACGTACAGACACCACGAAAATATCTCTTCTGAATCCATTTTAAATCAGTTTTATAAATTGTTTGGTCGAAAAGGGTTCTTTATTCTGTCCTTACGTACAGATGTCACACAAAAGTATCGTTAAATTGCATTTGATAACGGTGAAAATGGATATTTTCGTTGAAATAAGGTACCCGGAATTTTTTGTGATTACAATATTTCTTTTACTTCCTATAAGGAAGTAAAATGTTTCCCAGTTAAAAACTTTATAATGCTTTGTGACTTCAAATTGCGTTTGCAGCTCTTTCTCTCACGCGATATCTTTGAACTTTCGTAGTAAAACACTGCCAGCTATCTTGGTTCATAATATTCCAGCTATTTTGGCATCTTACCATTTATTGAATGGTTTGATTTGTTACTTTCATTTTTTGCATCAATATTTTCCGCGGAAGAACTTAGATATGATTTAAAAAATGGAATATTTTCTCACGAGCGACTTAAATATATGCATTTTTATTGCGTATATTCACCTATGACCACAATCAAGGCTGTTAATATATTGCATTAAAATTTAGTAATGGCGATCTTTAGGGATATCGGAGTTTTAGTTTTAATTTCATTAGCAGCATTTTTTATTTAGCATTAATTTTATGTTCTGTTTGTCAATTCTCACAATTAAAAAATATGAAACATAAAATAAAAATAAAATAAAAAAATCTGAAAAGTTCCAGATTTTAAATTACGTCCAAAGGAGCGTTTTTTAATATTTTGTGTGTTACCTTTATCTATTAAATATCATGTTCTTCGCACTTAAACCATAAAATTCAGTTCAAGAGCAATATCGTAAAATAATTTTAAATAGAGCATACCTTTAGAATTTCCTATACACAGTCTCCCGCGCTGGAGATAAAAATGTTTTTTCTGTACAACGGTGCCATTGCCCGCTTTGAAATCCTTGAATTGGTTAATCAAAAATTCGTTAAAGTTTTACAAAATATATCCTTGAGTTTGTTAATCAAAAATTTGTTAAAGTTTAAAAAATTATTAAGTCAATAATAAGACAACTTCCAAATTTCAAATTTGTACTTCCAGATGCCCATATTCGCAGTAGGATTACGTCATTCAAAATTTGATGGCTCTAGGTACCGTTGTTTTATCACAATGCGAGAAACACACATACATTTATGCAATTCTTCTCTATTTAATTTCTTTAAATAGAATACAGGGCGATAATATTTGGTGGCTACAATTTGAAAAGTGAAATGGGCATTCAGAGTGATTCGAGGAAAAATCGCAAAACGAATCCCATTGTGCTTCAGAGACAAAGCCCCTTTGGACTAAAAAATAAAATTATTTTTTGATAGATTAAAGTTATTTTTTACTTAAAGAAATTTTGATTTTTGACACGTAAATATTAATCTTTCTGGCAACATACTAAAAGACGATTTACGTGACATGCTTTTCAGTTCTATACCCACCCAGTGGGAGAATATATACAAGTCTTTTGTGAGAATATAATTCTCAAAGGGTAGTCATGTTTAGGTTAGGTTATTTGCCACGTGGTTGATTATTTGATAAGTTGACAAGGCCGGTCTGCCTAAAGGAAGGGATGCCTTAGTGGAGGACTTCGAAGATTCGAAGTATTCATTATTAAATATGTATTTGACATCTTGAAAATATTTGTTACCTATGCTTTTATGATTTTTTTTATAAAATATAGAAAGCTTTGCTTTTTAGCCAATAATGCATGATTAATATATGGCCACCTGAAAATTTTGCTTTATGGAGATCAAGTAAAAGCTTAGATTTAATTTTAAAACTTTGTCACCCATAATTTTAAAACTGTGCTCATGAAATCTTATCTTAACAATATTTATGTCTATAAGTAAAGGGCTAGAATCAGTATATAAGGATACAAAATACTTAGCAACCTGCTTCGAATCCCTTGCATACGCAAGCTAACATTTCAGTAAAACAGTGGTACCTTTAGATTGAACCACTCCCTTTGCATGTCATTGTACTTAATGCGCGTATCTTGTTTGTTATTTTTTGAGCGTATACATTGAGGAATGATATCTCTTCACAGATAAGAAAGAATGCCAGGAAACAAACCCATCGTCTAATTACGTATGCATTTATACCAATGCGAAAAATACGGGCAATGAGATAATTCTCCAAGAAAAAAAGCAGAAATGTAAATAATCCCGTACATGTTTCCTTCAGCCATACTCCTTGTTCTGATTTCTACTCTTTCCTGTAGGCATCTTCCCCTGTATTTGCTTGACCTCGAGACCAAACGTGGGTAGAAACTGAAGTCCAAAAAAGTGACCATCACTCGCTTTTTTGGAGGAGCCTGAAAATAGTGATAATAATATGTTTTTATATATGATACAAATCATTTTAACGTTATTGGAAGAATAAATTTCAAGGAAACAATAAGTCAAATCTTCATGAAAATCTTTACCATATACGCCCGAGTGATGTCTGCATTTTTTTACCTCTTTGACCACCAAACCGCCCCACACGGCCCTTCATTCAGACGACCACAACCGTCCCCCAAACAGCCGAGATTGCGATCTCGTTTTTTCCCTCTCCCTAAGGTATGCAGTAGCAGGTGCAGTTTCCCTAAATGCTTTGTATCAGTTTATTGCAGACAGTTTGTACTAAGAGGTTTAGTTGTGGTTTCTTATCTTTAGGTTGCACTTGACATTTCGTTGTTGACTCTCTGATTTCACTTTAAGGCCTTCAGAATAGGTTTATAAAGAATACGGTCAGAGGCTAATGGAATCTTTGTTAGAGAGTAGAAAGGATGTCATTCGAAATTTTCATACCTATTTCTGCATTAATGGACGAGAAGGGGAGGAAACTGCTGTGAAACTGGAAAAGTATTTCGGGCGGTTCGGTACTTTAAGGATACAAGCTAGCGAAGGTTTTGGATTTCAAAGAGTTAAACCAAACATTAGGGTGAAAATGAGGGGTGCGACATAACACGGGCTGTTCAGAACGTAGAAGCGAAAATGGACATGCAATAGAAAATTTACAGGTAATTGTTATTTAAATGCTGTACAGATATTCTTAATTCTTACCTTTAAAATGTACCGGTACTTGTCATTAACACCAGAATAGAAAATAGAAAAGAATACCTAAAAAATGTCAGAAATATATAGTAATACCAGTATCTTTTCATTAACATAAAATCACACTGCTTGCTAGAAGTTCATTTTGCACTTGTCTCACTCAGCATCGCTCAGTTCACTTGCATCAGTACCAAATTCTCTATTGTTAGGTGATCGCACGCCACGAGATGGCGTTTCCTGTACCGAAGCCCTATCCCAGTATAACATTCGTAGGTCAATGTGCATAACGTAGATAGCATAACGCAGTTGCGTAACACATTGCAGATGAGTGGAAAGAAACTCGATTGAGGAACAGTGTGATGTATGAACAGTGTGATGGGTGACGCCAACCAACAAGATGCATAGAGGTCGCTAACTCTCAATCTGAGAAGCGCCAAAAGTTATGTTTTCCAGTGGGAAACCTACTGTGAGGTCATGGAAAAGGGAAGGCCCATGGGAGCCGTTAGTAAATTAAATCTAACTAGTATTAATGAATGTAAATATTTCAATTATTAGTGTGTAGTTTTGTGTGCATAATAAACATTTAAAAATACAAAGACGGTGAGTCATTTTCTCTATGAGGCGAGACAGCAAAAGGGTATGATATAACAAACAGCATTTATCATATTCTGCTTCATTGTTTCCTTTTAAGTTGTAAAGGAGTGTCTTAGCAGTTTGTTCTCAGCAGTAAGTCTATTCCCATTAGTATAGTAATATACTGTCTGGGAAGATGATGGAGGAACTGTTTTGTAAGTTCACGATTTCCTTCACTTAACAGCATATCCCACAATTCGTAATTTGAAAGCTGCTGCATATGAGTTATACTTCCCCACTGTGACTCACGCCTGCACTAAGCACGACGTCTGACTGTTATGCTAGTAATTAACACTTATATAACATTCTATATTTGTTGGAAATTTGCATTCCTCCCGCTTGCGACTGCGCTAAGCAGAAAAGGTGAACTATATAATTGCGCGGAAGAGTCCTTCCGACAAAGTCAGACAGAAGGAAGGCAGAAGGAGAGAGAGAGAAAGGCTTGTGTGTCTTTCCTGTTTTGATGGTGCTGAAGACTGTCCTTCCTGCCATACCTATCCTAGCTGTCTGTCGACATGCCAAGCAGCCAGGCTACTCTCGAACGTAGCAAGGTGGTGCATGGAATCCTAAGAGGAACAGCACATAGTAATAGGATCTAGCCAAGCATTCTGGATAATCTTTCTACATTGCCAAGTAACCTCCCTATATGAATGAACATCTCAGTCATGCAAGCAGTCTCAAATCATGTTGTACCAGTCAAGTACATTCTTATGTTATCCATCGTATTATTTCACTAATGTGTCATACTCTGACACAATATGTTTCATCTATTTTGTTAAACGGAAAGAAAGTAACCAATTAAATCTTATGTTTTCAACTTAGTACAATTTGTACTTCTGCAACAGAGAACCTCGTTTCTATACATAATACTGCGTTTAACTCTCAAGACCTTTTAAAAAACAAAAATTTCAGAAACAACAGTGTCAAAAAAGGTTCATTTTAATCAAGCTGCAAAAATTGTTTAGTCATTCTATGACAGTTGCAACATGAAAAGCATTAAACGTGGAATAAGTATTTCTACGTTTTTCACATTCATTCTAACCGTGACTTGGGAATCTTTATTTTTTATCAGAGTCATAAAAGAATGAAAAATGTGTGTGATGTATTTGCAAATGTCCTTAATTATGAAATAATTTCAGTTGGAAATTAACTTCAAAATTTAAAATATAAAAAATTGCTATGAAATGTATCAAATTTATAAACGTATTTTGATATCATAGAACATCATGATATTTTTATATATAAAACATTTTACCCAAAATTTTATGATGTTCTTATACAAATGCCCATGCCCACTAGTAAATATTTATTTTATAATATCATAAATAGCTATTTAGCTTAACTCTTTTACAAACTTTCTGACTTTTACAAATGCCGACTAATAAATATTCAGTTGCCTATTTAATATTTCAAAGAAGATAACTAAAAATATGAAAGTGCAATATAATCAAAATGAGCATATATTACTAGGTAAAGCTAATCATAAAATAGTGATAGTGTTGCTAACAGCAAGGTCTGGAAATTAGCTCTACAGAAATAGAAATGAATGATAGTTTGCTTAAAAACACAATTTTCGAAAAGTAGTTTCTTTTACGTACATATGCAGATAATATCTAAGTAACGTAGTTCTCTCATGGAAATGAGAATGAGGCATCTGCTAAAAGTAGGCAAATGATCGACGATCATCAGATATTCTTTTGATGACTATCATTGAAAAATAATGGTAAACAAGATGAAAGAAAAGTTCTGCGAAAGAAATTGCTTTATGGTAAATTTGGAACGGTGAGAAACCTGCATGGGAATATATTTTAGACCTGTTTACATACTGAACCTGCCCTATGTTAAACCCAAGCCATGTAAATACCAATTTTGTATCACATGAGATTTTAAAAATTTAGTACTGACAACTATGTGTTTTCACCGGTGTCCGCCGATAACATCGCGGCAAAAACATTGCGGACGAAAACATGGCGGGGAAAACAACGCAAAGCGAAAACGTCGTGGTACAAAACATCGTGTGAGAAAATAAAGCAAAGAGAAAACATCGCTGCTCTAAAACATCGTGGTACAAAACATCTATCGCCGTTGAAAATATCGTGGTAAAAAATAAAGTACCTACAAATCATCGCAAGACGATAACATCGCAGACATACGTTTTTCAGGCTTTAATAATTGTAAAATTTAGTGATTATTTAATGATTGTAAAAAGTCGCGTAGTGATATGTGAGCGTAAGATGGAAAGAAGGATAATTTGCACTTTCATATTTTTTATTAACTAATAAATATTTGCTGAAAATGTTAAATGGAAACTTAAACGTAGAAAATTAACGCAGCTGATAGCACTTAATTTTAAACTGGCATAGTTAACTAACAAAGGTCATTAATAAATTATTTTTTATAAAGTTTTACTGCTGATTTTCCATGAAAAGTATAATCTATAAAAGAATAGAAAAAGAAAGATAAGTAACTGAATGAACTTATCTATAAAAAATTGCTAAGTTAATTATGAAATTATTTTTTTCACTTTTGTTAATCTGATACTCTTATAGTGAAAATTATTTCTTGTTTCGCTTAAATATCTTATTTTTTAAAAATTTATTAGTTAATAAAAAATATGAAAGTAAAAATTATCCTTTTTTTCCACCTTGTTCTCAGAAATCATTATGCGAATATCCATTAACAATTATTAAAGCCTGAAAAACGCATGTTTGCGATGTTATCGTCATGCGATGATTTGTAGGTACTTTATTACTTACCACGATATTTTCGACAACGATGTTTTTTAACTGCGAAGTTTTTGAACTGCTTTATTTTCGACAACAATATTTTGTGCCACGATGTTTTAGAACTGCGATATTTTCTCTTTGCTTTATTTTCTCCCAAGATGTTTTGTACCACGATGTTTTCGCCTTGCGTTATTTTCTCCTCGACATTTTCGTCCGCGATGTTTTCGGCTGTAACCTTTTCACCATTCATTTGTGCAAAATATCCATTCTTGTTCTTATGATGCCGTACGATTTACTAATTCTTTTTTTTTCTGTATCTCCACTAGTTTCTGAGACTGTAAAACTAACTAATTTTGCAGGGTGAGGCACTGTTATCAGTGTTGTTATGCCACATGGCTACTTTGCTATGTCAATTGTAGCTATCTTCGTTCAAATGTTATTTGGATTAATAAGAGCTTCAGTGACAATCTTCAATACTGATTAAGAATAGTAAGTATGTTTTAGCTATTTAGTCATATCTCACTATAATCTTACTGTAGCTCTGCTTAGATGCTCTTATAAAAATCATAAATAAATTAACTATGCGTGTCTGCAAACACATTCCTCAGTCTCGTATTCAAGAACTTTTATGATACTTCCCACTGCAAGCGAAATTTACAATTTGAATTTAGAAAATTAAATTGCCTAATTAACTTTATTGAAATCCTTATATTTTATTTTAATGTTTACAGTTAAAGATTTCGTTCTCTGTTTCTCTTTACACGAAAGTTCAGAGTTACTCTAAATATATAACAACAGAGACAAAATACAGTTTTTTTTTATCAAAGTAAATGAAGTGCAGCCAGGACGTTAAGTGTAACCAAAGACATGAAAGGTGCATTTAGAAGAGAAAATTAAAAATAAATAATGAGATAAGGCCATAAATAGTAACAGGCTATTATCGGGTCCAGCGGCGGAAATTTGGTAATAAAATGTGTGACTGATCCTTTTATAACTCAAACTCGGCTCATGCCAACAGTGAAATTATCAATGCCTATTAGGGAAACAGATGTGTTGCAGGCTAATCAAGGTTGCAGAAACGGTCAGGGAGAGCCATTATTCGTCATCCAAGCATGTCTCATTCATATTGGTGCTTAGGTAGCAGATTCTAATAAGCGAAGCAGCATTAAGACTTCCTTTACTGGTCCATACCATGAGCAAGGAGAAACAAGAGTTATTGTCCATAAAAATGCATATGATAACAAGAAAAAAAAACAGGTTGTTCACGAAGGTCATTTAGAAAACGCACTACAGCCGCTGTGCTACGAGAGATCATGTGAAGATGTCGCGGCTACCCACAGCAATGTGGCCAAATCACAGCTGCTATAATTCTGCCCCTCATAAACTGCTACTTCCGCGACAACCACCTCCAAAGGTTTTCCATATCATTTATTCTGCACAGCATGCATTCTGTACGTCAGCGTTTCTTGGGATTTACTCTTGAAACCAAACTGCAACTTACCGGTAAAAATACTTTAAATATACTAAAAGTATAGAATACTAAAAGTACACTTTACTGTGGGATTCAAATGAGGCATCTCGAGTTCGGTTTAACGGAGTCCTCCAGTATAAGAACGTCAACATAATACTGACTTTAAATCCCTTTACGCAGAGATAACCGGAATTTACCTTAGAAAATTTGAAGATAGATAGCTCTTCTTGTCTCCGCTATAAGATTATCAACCAATTGACTTGAAGTGAATGATCTGGGACATTTGGCATGCAGACACAGCTAACAAATATACCCAAAAGTTCTGACTTTAGGTTGCTCCCTCATTAGCGCTAAATGTATTGTGGTAACAGTAAGGTACTACAGTAAGATTTCGAGAGAACGGTTGACATTTTAGCTCGAGATATCTGTGGTTCACGTTCCCCACCCCGGGGGCTGACTCAGGAGAATACCTGGGAGGTACTGACTATGATTTGTACTTAGGCAGTCTCAACCATGGGGGTATATAAGTTGCCTTCACAGGACTGGAGCTTTAGTTCATTCTAAGGTTGGTTCGGGCTTGGTATGGACCGTATTGGTACTGTCGTGTCCGTTCCTTTATCTGTGGTGGAGCTAAATGATTAGATTTCTTTGGTTGTCCGAGGGGAAACGCCCCTGTTGGTGGAGTCGGTGATGTCTGGGCTTCCCGGCCGAAATGGCTGGACTCAACGTTTTTATACCGACATAGATTTCCTTCAACTTAGTGGTGGCTCGTCAGCTTCACCGGTTGGATTGCAGCCCTGAGGAGAGCCTCTGGGGCTGGGATGATATTCTATGTAGGGCGATCCAACGTGACAGCCAGGTAATACAGTCCTGCCTTCCGGTGTTCCTGTGGTTCACGTTGTTTTCATCTCGAGATATTGTCAGACGTACTCTCGTGTGATTTGTCGTTTCCCATATTCAACTAACCTAAGTTAAATGGTCTCTCGTAATTTACTAATTTGCTTACGTTTATTATAATTCCTCCTCTCACAGATGTGTACGTAGTGTACGAAGCACGTGTTTGCAAAGCATTTACATTGTATAAGTACAGAAATTTAGGTATCAGTGAGGACGTACAAGAAAATGTTAATTAATTACTTGCAAATTCCAATACTTGCACACAAACAGATGCTAAAAAGGTATAGAATAAACCATTTGTGAACATCGACGAGTACAGGGAAGCACAACGAAACAAATGAAAACGGAAAATATATCAAAGCATTAAAAATATTTACAGGTGCAGGACATGTATTTTTACTTAAGTTACCAACAATTACGCGTTAATATTTATGTGCTGCTTTTAATGAACACTCTTTGCTATACTGCGTTAATAACATTGCAAACGGCATGTTTAAAAGAGTTATTTATTGTCTTTTCTGAGAGGCACTTTCCAAGAATTAAACGTTGCGGTAAATTAAAATGAAAACGCTTGACGTCTTCATCCTTTACATGGAGAGTCCATTCTTCTTTCATTGATTTTACCTACGCAACACATAAAACGGTCGTATTTGGGCCAGCGGAAACGAGCCAATTTTTTCACATTACGGTGCTGAAAACATTTTCATGCGAAATTTCCTCTATTAACTAAAAATCTGGAGTTGCTTGCCTGTAACACTTACAAACCAATTGCTGTACACCACTTTTTTATTCGCTCAAAATGATTCGCTTGTTTCTTAATTTTTGAGCTTAAGTATTCATCTTTAAGACTTAGTTACATTCGATCATTATTCTTAACAAATGAATTCTAGTACTATAAGGTATTTCTTCCACCTTCTTGGCATGCTTTCATGGTGTACTGGTCAGCACGCTCTCCGCGTATTCGAGAGGTCAGTGGTTGAGTCCCGGCGAGGACATTGCTCATTTTTCATTTCGCCTGCTTCGAAATAACCTAATTGTCTCTACCCTAGTACTTTCACCAAAAGTATTGGAGCATCAGTTATATATTTCTTCTTGTTAATCATAAACTGCAGGTATACACTCCACGTATTCTAAGCAAATCGTGTGTCAGCTAATTTGCAACTTCAATAATCCGGAATTATTTTTTCATATTCCAAAAGTAATCTTCTTGTGTATATAATTTTTCAGTTTTGGTTCGATTTATTAGTTCCAATTTCCGTGAATGTTCCACTCATTATCATCCATAAAGATTTTAATTTCTAGTTATTCATAGCAACTGATTTACTTTCCGAAATAAAATGCTGAAGCTTATAGTGTTAACATTTATAGCCTGTTTCCATTAAAATTATTGAACTCTATATATTGAAATTGTTGTACAATAAAAGTTACGCCTATATTTATTTTCCAATATTTAAAATAAATATAAAAATATTACAAAAAACAGCACATTACTTATCTTATATGTGCACCTGAAAGTAAAAGCCAATGAAGCCAATGAATAAAACTAAATACATATTAGGATCAAGTTTAAATATAATTTGGTATTTCATTCAGAAAAAAAAATCATCTAATCGCTTAAGGTATTTTATAAAAACTGCTAATGAGTAAAACAGAAAAAATGTGCTCGCGTAAAAGAAAAGTACTTTCTTTTAAATAATTTTTTTTAGAATTAAAGATTTTAGGAAATAAAATGAAGGTAATTAAAGGAATACGCAGCAATACAATTTAAAAATATAGATCCTGAAATGATACCTGTATCCACCAGCTGCAAGAATCGTTCGGAAGCTCTCTTTTTGGATATCCTGGTGTTTCAATTTCTGTCTCTTCCGTTACATTACCACCACAAATAGGAGGCTCTAGATCAGGAATAAAATAAATATGGTTACATTAGCTTTCCAATCCTTCTTATAACTTTACAGATAAACCCTTTGTTATCCCCCATGCCTTTTTACTTAATCAGCAGTTTTGTTCTTTTTTCTTTGGAGAAGATTATTAATGATTGTTGCATTTTGATGAGGGAGATTTAGTCCTCCCCTCTTCCCAGAAATGAAATGAATACTTATGTGGTATTTTCTCCGTGTTTTTCGCATGTCTTTGTTGTGTGTATGGAAGCACCCTCGTAGCTTATTCGGAAGATCCGAAGAAGTTCGAATCCTTGTGAGGGCAATGCGGATTTCTTCAGGTGTCTTGCTTCGAAAATTTCTAAAAGTAGTATCGCCCGAACAAAAAGGTGGTTGACGATAATTTATCACCGTCAGGATTTGGTGACGGTGTCCCTAATCCCTAGTCTTCCTTTAATAGGGGTATTATATAATGTATTTTTTCTCTCCTTTGCTCATGCCCTCAGGTGCAACTGGAAATACGCTCGATGAGTAGTCGGAAGGCCCGCAGTTCCAATCCCAGCGAGGACATTGTACATTTTTCCCATTCTCACATCCGAGTGACTCTACATATTTATTAAGGCTTTATTTTTTATAATTGACACTAAGCATATTTTATCAATTATTGATGATAAACAATTTATGATCATGAAAAAGTCTAATCTTGTAAATACTTTTTTCCACGAAATTTTCCAAATGAAAAGAAAAAAAGGAGGAAAAAAATCTGATGCGGAAGTCACATGACGTTCCTTGTAGGGCGTAATAAATCATATACACTTTTTGCTTCATCTCATTTAAATTAATTCCCTGGAATTTCATTAGATATATTTCCCATCCAATTAACTCAGTTTCATTTCGCGGCAAAGCAAAAATACATAAAACGTCAAAATAGCTTTACGAAAAATTGAAGAATATAGAAGAATATAAAACACCAAGTACAATTAATGGAACAATTTAAAAACGTTTACAATTAAACTCAGAGCTTATACGTAAAAACAAGCATTTCGTCTAGTGGGCAAGAAGAGAGACGTTTCCGTGCAGAAGATATAAAGCTTACTTTTGGTTCCACTAGGAAAAAGGACTCTGAAGTTGGGGCAGAAACTGACTTATTTTACTATTTTAGAAAGAGTTTCATATGTAAACAAGTGGCGGCTTCGTTGGGCTTAGTTAGGACTTAAAAATCTTTTAAATTGTTGATAATTCTACAAATATTGCATGCAGATTTACTAAAGGCATAAAAACCTTAGCCGGAAGATAAGATTACCTAAAGCTTAAAGATTGCTATTACTAAATTTTAATGCAATGTAGTAACAACCTTGATTGTGGTCATAGGTGAAAATATGCTATATAAATATATAAATTTAAGCCGCTCATGAGAATTTTTAAGCACTCCTTTTTTTAAATTATATCCAGGTTTTTCTCCGAAAGATATTGATGCAAGAAATAAAAGTAACAAATCAAACCATTCAATAAATGGTGCCAGGATACAAAGATAGCTGGAATATTAAGAACTACAGGTCACTGGCAGTTTTTACTATAAAACTTGTATCGCTTAAGAGAAAGACCCAGCAAGCGCAGTTTGAAGTAACAAAATGTCACAAGGCATTATAAAGGAAGTCTTATAATCACGAAAAATTTCGTTTTTTTTTAGTTCCGTTTTAGTTTTTTTTTTTACTTCCGTTTTAAATTATTTTTAAATTCAAGCTTAACAAATCAGTTTTACTTTGGGCTAGGGAGCCCCCATTTTGTTATGGTATTCCTAATAGTACATTTGACTAATAGTATTTCAGATATTTACTAGGCGACTGTAAAATTACTTTTAAAGTTTTTAGGTTTCAATATTGTATTTTTCTGTATTGCTGTCATTCTTATTAGCCAGATATGGCATTCTTTCTTGACTTGTTGGTTTTCTACAATTGCATTTTTCTTTAAACATGGCTCCGTTTTAAGATTTCTAAATATCTTTCGTCCCATGTTCACTTAATTTGATTTTTGTTGTATGTGTTTTAACAGGTCGGTTTTCGTATTCAGGTTTTTTACTAATTTTTTAATTTTAAAATGTAAAAAATTTTTTTGGCTTCTGCTAATTACATTTTCTGTTTTTAGCTTTCATTTTTGTTCTTTTCAGTATAGTCGTTATTTTGTACACTCACGTTTGTGAAAATTGCAACACCATGAAGGACTTACGAGAGTGAGCTGAAATTTTCAGGAAATGCAAAGTAGCGCATGATATGCAAATGATTAGAATTGCAAATCCGTAGCGCATGCGTATGCTGAGCAGCGCCCTCTGAACGGCTGATGGATCCGAATAAATAGACGGCTGTAGCGAGGCGTGTATGGTTATCGGTGGTTATCTGCTAGTGGTAAACGTTAACTCAATCTGTACTTATGCCTCGTCGACGAAAGAGAGCGAGATTTGAACAACTTACAGAGTTTGAACGAGGGAGAATCATCGGCCTTCGTGAAGCTGGATTGTCGTATCGTGCAGTAGCCTCTCGTGTGCAGCGTAACAGCAGCACAGTGATGCGCGTTTGGAAGCAGTGGACGGACGAGTGTCGGACAACTCGGAAATCCGGGAGTGGACCCCGAAATGTGACGTCAGCTCGCGATGATAGACACCTGGTCCGCATGGCGCGGACGGACCGTACAGCTTCCTCTAGACAATTGGCAGCACTGTGGTCAATAGCTACAGGTGTTTCATTGTGTGCTTCATCAATTCGTAGACGTCTGCTGCAGTGTGGACTGCGCGCACGGACTCCTTTATACAGGATCCCCCTAACGCACGACCATCGCCGCCTGCGGCTACAATGGGCCAATCAGCATAGAGACTGGCGTGCTGATTGGCAGCATGTCGTGTTTTCTGACGAATCCCGCTTTAATTTGTGGTACCATGATGGCCGCATTCGTGTCAGACGCTATGCCGGTGAACGCCACCTTCCGGAGTGCATTATCGAACGCCACAGTGGACGAACACCCGGAGTTATGGTCTGGGGCGCCATAGCATATCATAGACGATCTCAATTGCTACGAATTGTGGGCAATCTGAACAGCAACCGGTATATCCGTGAAGTTCTACAGCCCGAAGCTGTTCCCTTCCTTCAAAGCTTGCCAGGCGCTGTATTTCAACAGGACAATGCCCGCCCTCATACTGCTCGGATTGTTAAATCCTACTTTGCAGCGCAGCAGGTACAGCTTCTTCCTTAACCTGCGTGTTCCCCGGATATGTCGCCAATTGAACATGTGTGGGATGTCATTGGTCGGCGTCTTGCTCGTGATCCTCGTCCTGTTGCGTCTGCAGACGAACTTTGGGTACGCGTACAAACGATATGGAATGCTCTTCCTCAGTCAGACATTCAAACTTTGTTTGACTCCATGCCACGTCGTGTAGCAGCACTTATTGCGGCGCGTGGTGGCCACACAAAATACTGATTCTGATCTCTTGTTCTTGTTTGTTTGCTTTGAACATTTAATCATTTATTTGTACCACTACCACTCAACTGTGTATTAAATTGCATTCAATTATGACGATTCCTTCTTGGTGTTGCAATTTTCACAAACGTGAGTGTATTATACTGATTTTGTAATTCTTTTCAGTTACAGCAGTTCTCCAAATAAAAAAAGTTTTTAAAGTCTCAAGTCATTCTTACATATTGTTTTCGCCCTTTGTAAAAGGACATATTGACTATTCTTTTGCACTTTTCAGTTTTGCTTCCCATAATTTTTAAAGATTTCATTAAGAAAATTGGCCTGATATGGCATTCCTTCTAGAATTCCAATTGAATTTTTTTCTTCAAACATATCACCGTTTTTGGATTTCTAAATTTCTTTACTTGATTAAAGTTTTATGAGTCATAAGACAGTTCTGCAGTATTTGTTTCCTAGAGTCTTATTTGTATTACTATTTTAAAAATTTTTTTCTAGTAGTTTTAATTATTCTTTAGAAATGTGATGCAATATGTTGTATATTACTTCTCCTTCTAACTTTTCTTCCACGCGTAGGGAAAAGGAACGCCCAATTGAGACGATATTAATTAGCATTAAATGAATTGATAGGTATAATTAAATTATTTTCCGCGTTAATTATCTCAATTGGTCGTTTGTTGAAACGCGTGGAGGAAATATTTCAATGGGAATTGCGTAGTACTTTTCCCCTGACGATACTGTTGTGTGACTCTCAATGGAATATTGCCATTTTGATCTTTTTGTACATAATTGTGTTTTTCTCTCATTTTTATAAATTTTCAATTATTAGTCTCATTTATTATTTTTTCTTTTAAGTCTTGTTTTATTGTTAATAATGGTATTTTGATTCTATTTGATATGTAATTTTTTGGCACAACTGTGCTTTTACAAATAGGATTTTAGAGGTTTCGAATGTACCATAGCTTCTACATTCTTACTTGCTAATAAAAGTATATATATATATATATATATATATATATATATATATATATAATGTTTGGTATGGCCTATTGCGGCCAAAAATGGAAGTGCACAACTACATGTTATAGCAGACCCATGTTCAAAATTTCAAGATTCTGAGGCTACTCGTTTTTTTAGTTATACGAGGTACATGCATGCGTACGTACGCATTGATGTCACGAAAAAAAATCTCTTCTGAATCCATTTGAAATCCATTCTATAGCTCGTTTTGTGGAAAATAGTCCTTTATTCTGTCCGTATCTACAAATGTCACTCAAAACAATCGTTCGAAGGGAGTCGAGAGTATAAAACTGTATATTTTCGTTGACATATGATAAACGAAATGTTTCGCGATTGCAATACTTCCTTTACTTCGTACAAGAGTTAAAATCGATAAATGAAAGAATTATTTTCTGGTAACTGAAATTTTTCGTTTCTTGTTGTTTATTTTTAAAAGGTTATGGCTAACTTGTTTCATTAAAACAAAAGTTCACGTAATCTATGGGGGGGGGTCTTACTGCTTTTGACTAAAATCTACAATCTAGACTGTTCGATTCTTCATTTTCTTTTTCAATCTGTTCTGAAGTAGAGGACTATATGGAAAATTTAAATAGAAAATGTTGTTTATATTATTATATTTGTGTGGCTCTTACAAACACTCGATATGCGATAAATGTAAATAATTTACGTTTTCTTCTGCCCAGCGTACATTTGCAAACAATTATATCAACATGCACATCTTGATATTTTGGCTACCTTCGATATTCTCCATGGTTCCGTAATATAATTTGTAGAATAAGACGAAGACCTACGTAAAGAATTTTGGCAAGACAATTATTCATATTGCATCAAAATTTATGATTTACATCTATAATGACTACGTGTCAAATTTCTTCCTCGATTTTCATTATGGTCATCTATGCTTCTTAAAAACCATATTTCCAAAGATAATTCTGTGTATTTATCTCTTTCAATGGTTAAACTTCATCATTTTCAGTGTAATGTATTTTCTCTATCCTTTCCTAATGCCTTCGTGGTGTAACTGGAAGCACGCTAGACGCGTATGCGGGAAGTTCGGAGTTCGAATCCCGACAAGGGCAACAGCAAGAACAAAATTTTCAGTTTTCTGAAATTGAAAATACTCTAAACGACTCTTCGAAATGCTATGTAAAATTTAATTCTTTTATTATATAACCTTTACTAAGAATGTTGCTTAGCATTATTGTCATCTTTTAATTTAAATATAAAAGCATACTTGAGCATTACCATAAGGGCAACAATAAATGCCCAGTTAATGCCAAAATTTATATTTTGGTATTTTCCTCGCATCAGACGTTTTTAGCTACTTTTCGCTTTTTAACATATTTATTATGCATAAGAAACACAAGAGTGGAGGTTAGAATATAATGCTAAAAGGTTTCAGCAAATAACTATAAAGTTTAACTTTTGATAATAGAAAGATTACATTTTTAGGATTGATATTGGTTGAGGCAGAAGCAACATCAAACGTGACCTGAATTATAAAATATTAGCTAAAACCATAACTTCTCTTTTAGAAGTGAATTATTTAACCGATAAGAAAATTTTCATGTTGTTTTAATTGAAATAGTGCAGAAATTTTCTTATAATGCAATGAAACAATTTGATTAAAATGCTGATTTTTAAGTTAATGCATTTTAACTACATTCTTCTCCTTCGTTGTTTCCTTTGTACAGGGTTGAGCGCTTTTGAATACCAATTTTCAAAGTAATGTATTTGACCGTAGACACAATGAAACTCGAAATATTTTATTTCGTCTTTTTTTCGCTACACTTATCCATTTACATACATGGCAGGTAGATTTTACAACAACTTTTTGTATGCATTTGTTGCAGTTATCTGTGATACACTATGACTGCCAGATGCGCACCTCTTTTAGCAACGAACGGTACAAGACGATTACTAACACTTTGCTTTACATGGTCAGGGTGGGGTTATATACTCAGTGTCCTGCCTGATTTGTTCCTTCAGTTCTTCAACGTTTTCTACTTTGGTTGCTCCATGTTTCCCACCTTTATGCTTAAGTGTCTCGAAAGGAAGAAACCAGGATCACCTTTGATTGGTGTACTTGGGGGCCGTTGAATATCACCGAGATTCAGAATTCGTCTGTCATTGTCCATTCACTCAGTATAGCCATGTTTCATTCCAAACATTTCTGAAAAGTAATCGCCCAGCAGCCACCAAACAGTAAAGTCGCTGAACACTGGTAGTTTAGTCCGCAGTTCGAATCCCCGCGAATGGACTGGCTGCATGATCGTTTTTGTGTTTCCCCCATGTATAGCATGTATACGAACCAATTTCCCTTAAGAACTCCTCCAAAAACGTGCCCCTTCCCTTATGCAGAAAGCCCTTATGTGCTTTGCCAAAATTAAAGAAACCAAATGAAACCGAAAAATATTCATTTGCAAGACCTAGTTAATGTTTTGCAGATATCTGTAGTAAACGCACATAAAGCGCATTTGAATTCTATTGTGGCATATATGTAAATGTACAAGTATAGCGAAAAAGATAAGACGAAATATTTCGAATTTCATTGTCTCTAAGGCCGAAAATATTATTTTCAAAATCTGTAATCAATAATACCCTATTCTGAACTTTCACCTTTTGTACAGCACACTCTTTTCTAAAATTATTTTAATTGGATTGTTTTACAGCGTTTACGTCTGGTAGGTCCCGCAATTCAACAATCAGTTAAAATGATCTTATGGGTTTTGACATAAATCGCATAACATAATATTTTTTTCTTTTAAATAAATCACTTTACAGATTTTCATTCAGATTCACTTCCTCATTTAGAGACATTTATTTTAATTTCTTGAAAAAGAAAAAAAAAAGATAGTTGCATTTTAGAGCTCACCATAATAATTGCGTGAGAAAACTGTCTCACAGTATTGTCCTGTAGAGCCAGGTGGGCAGACGCAGTGACAGTTCTTACCGTCTCCCCTGTATGGAGAAAGATAACCTCCGTTTTGGCATTGCTGCGTGTCATTGAATAAGTTGGGACAGAAAGCTGCAATTAAAGGAAAAAAATCCGTTACTAAAATATATAACAAAGTAATACAAAAAGCACTGTTCATTATACATGGAATGTTCAGAATAAAGTTGGAAAATATTCAGTGTATTCTGCAGACGGAGATGAACAACAACGAAAAATCTGATGTATACACCACATGACCTTCCTTTTACGGAATATTAAATTACACGCAATTTTCCTGCATTTCATTTAAACTTATTGAATCAACAGTTAACGAATTTTGAATTAAATCTACTTCGTCGATAGCGCATAAACCACAATAGAATAAATACGCTCTTTTAAAGTTCACTACATTTATTTACCATAGCCACACTTCGGCGCTAGGTTCACTTAACAGCGTTATATCTCCTTCATTGTATAACGCAGAGTGAGCAAAAATTATAGCATCTGAAGAATTACCACAAGTTGTAATCAAATACTATAATAAATCTAAAACGATGTATAAAAGAAATTAAACAAATAAAAAAGAAACAGTTTTTCGTAGACGATTCAGCTCCGCTTACCTAATGCGCATGCCCTATTAATTAATTCAGTTCTCATTTCGCGGTAAAGCAAAAATACATAAAAATTCAAAATATTTTCATTAAAAATTGAAAGATATAGAAAATATAAAACATCAAGTACAGTTAAAACAATTAAAAAAACAGTTTTTTCAATTTGTAAGCAAAAACCGACTAATGACTTCAATTATAATTCCAGAATGAATCAAGATTAATTTAATTCCCAATAATACTAAAAGAAGACGTTGCTTTGTTGTTGCGAAGCTGAGTTTCTCTAGATTGGTAACAAATCCACTATTCTGCTAAGCTTCAAATGTGAACAAATATGGCCGCGTTCATAACCAAAAATTAGGCTTAGCTGCACTTAAAAACTTTAAAATTGTTGATTCCACAATTGCACGTAGGTTAGCTAAGAGCATAAAAATCTTAACCAAAGCATAAGAACAACATAATTCAATCATTTTTAAAGCAAAAAATGCGCAACTTACAAACTTATAAGAATAAAGAAACTGAGCTCACTGAGCCGAGTAACAGAGTGAATATATACATATATATATATATATATATACTATATAAAAAGAAAAC
>KK121568.1:27210-45559 GCA_000611955.2 Stegodyphus mimosarum | reverse complement strand
CTCCTTGCTTTAAGCACAGTTAAGGAAAAACTAAATCGCAAAAATGCCAAAATCAAAAGTAAACTTTTTAAGTATTGAAAAACCAATTATTGTTATTGATCGCAGATTTAATCTGCGATCAATAACAAAGGGGATAAACCAATCTACCATCAATTAACAGTAGCTAAAATAAGAGAGAGTGTTTCATCTTACTTACAATTAAGCATCAAATAATTTATTAATTTACTTATTAATTTACTTTTAATTACCTTCATTATTAATATATATATATATATATATATATATATATACATATATTTATATACTTTTGGCGCGGCCGATTGCAACCAAAATGCGAGGCGCACATCTACATGTTATAGCAGCCTTATATACAAAATTTCAACATTCTGAGGCTAATTGTTTTTTGAGTTATGCGAGATATACATACGTACATACGTACGCAAAAACGCCACAAAAAAGTCTCTTGAGAATCCATTTTAAATCAGTTTTATAATTATTTGGGAGGGAGAAGAGTCCTTTATTCTGCCCTTACGCACGGATGTCACTCAAAAACATCGTTAAATTGCATTCGGTAGAGGTCAAAATACATATTTTCGTTTGAATATGGTACCCGAAATTTTTCGCGATTACAATTCTTCCTTTTTACTTCGTACAAGGAAGTAAAAAAAGTATTGTGAATATATAGTCAAAAATGCATAGCTTACGAATTGCGAGATGTCGAGCATCAACGAGAGTGTATACAAAGGCTTGTTGCTTTCTCTCGTCGGAAGTGATGCGGATACGTTAGAAGTCCTCAGTAATGCTGCGGGAATTGGGGAAAGTATCGGGTTATCTAAGGTATATCGGAGTTCGTCGAAGGATACTCAGTGATAATAAAATGCGAAACCAGTTAGTCTTCGCACTTTCTTATGATTGTTTTCAATGTCCCATAATCCGTTTTTCATTGTATGCTGATGGGATTCTTTTCCCATGTTACCTTAGGCCATAAAATGCACTTTTGGCGCTTGATTTCATTTCGCAACATTCTGTATGTGTGTGTGTATACGTCATAAAAAGAGAAAAAGACATAGTGAATGTTTATGGCGTAGAACTCAGATCGATACTGAAGAGGAAATAATTTTGACAAAGAAAAAGATTACTTTATGAATTGAATAAAATTAAAGTAAATTCTGACCTTTTAAAACAAAATTGGGAATAAAGAACCTCATTCAGTGTAAACCTTTAATTAAATTTTAAAATCAATTTGTATATATGTGTGTGTGTGTGTGTGTGAGTGAGTGAGTGTGCGTAAGACGAACTCCTAGGCATCATTAATGTATATTATTTTATAAAGTATTTTCTCCCTCCTTTCCTCACACTTTCGTGGCATAACTAGAAGCACTCGTATTTTGGAACTCCGGAAGTTCGAATCCCACTGAGAGCACTGCACATTTGTCACTTTCCTTCATCGGTATAACTAATGACTCTACAATGTAACGTATAGAGTTGTTAAATTGACACTTATCTTAATATTAAATTAAAAATTTTCAAATTGAAGCAACCGAATATGGGAAAGCAAAATATATGCTTAATTTTACAAAAATTACTTAAGTTAATTCTAAAATGAGCTCTGATATCAGAGACCCGATCTAATATTACTGTCGATCGCGTGGGATAAGCCGCAACAAACCGAGCCATAGCAATCGCTTCATTTAAAGCGCGTGAATGAAAGCTGGCTTTGAGCTGCAGCCTCAAATAAGGTGGAGAAAATGAGTGCTGTGCGGTGATGACGACACGAGTTACGATCTGATACAAGGAGGGCTAGCAATGAACTTAAAGTGATTATTTTAAAGAATATAATTTATACAGTCTATAATAATAATAATTCATACAGTCCATTAGGTAGAAAAACTGCAAAATCCGCAGAACAATGTTATTTTTTCCTGATTCCATTTTTGCTGACTAAACCGACTGAATACATAGATTAATACTGGATTTCAAAACAAGAAATATGAATAAAAATTACTTTTTATAGCAACGTTTATTCGTTGTTTTATTTCTATTCGCAGTTAATCTTAGAATTCTTTGGTGTCATTAATCCATTTGTTAGTCTTCTGATATTCTCAGAATTTGTGTCCGAAAGCATCATTCATAAAAAAATAATTTATAAATAAATCTTACCATTGCAGGAATACATCTTATTGACTAGTTTTGCGTCTCTAAATGAAATAACTCTCCCTGAACCTATGAGGCGTTGGTAGTGGGGATTCTTTGTTACAATAGTATTCCTCTCAAACAACTTACTACTGAAGGCCTGAAAGGAATAGTAGCCTATAGTGAAATACACAATATGAAAAACAACAATATATGTTTAATCATAAAAGTTTCCAACATTGCATCTGCAAAATCATTGAAAATGAAATCATAAAAAAAAGTCGAGCGTTCACCTCTGTAAATGTAATTTTTAACTCGAATTATCTTTTTCTAGATTCGTAAAGTCTTCAGAGAAGTCAGCTGTTGTATAACATTTAGTTTCCTCATTATATTTGTGAGGATTTATCCATCTATTTTAGAATAGCTACTTTTGAGTTAAAATAACTTTCCTGTCGCTCTCTTTTTCACCCACGCTTTTCATGCCAGAATGTAAATGAGGTAGTCCGCGTTTATTCATATTGAGGAGGAAAGAAGTGGTATTTAAGCTAAGATTTCGCAGGTTGATTTTAGAGAGTGTTCTGCCTACTTGAAGCCCCATTGTTACCTTGACTAAATAGGGATTTGATTCTGTGGCGTTGAGTACTTCTAGCCATTAGGCTTACCTCGCCGGTTTTCTACGAACCAGAGCCTTCTGCGCGCTACTTTATCCTGTGAACCGTTAGGCTAATCTAACTAACTACATTTGATTTTAGTTCAAAATTACTTGTTTAAGTCAAGCCAGAAGTAATGGCATGTGTAAACTCAAGTTACTTCTTGGTGTTCAGATAAAAGAGCTATTTACAGCCTTCTTTTGACTTTGTCTACAGTTTAAGACAAGAGGATTATACCTCTATAGGCTCCCTAGAGCTCATGAGTTTACGCTACCAAAGAAAGTGAGACTCTACATATTTCTCTAAAAAAAAACTACGCTTATTTTTATACTCTACTTGAAATAAAAGGCCGCCATATTTAAATGAGATTTCAGTTCAGAGAATAGGAAAAAGTTCTTAGGGGTCAAATTTGTAAATTGTGTATAATGGCTATACTTTTTTTTACAGTAAACAACATGACGATACTTATATTGCTCGTAGCAAATGATATTGCTCTCGCTGATAAGTAAACCACATTCAGCGGCTTCATAAAAATTAAGAAACTTACTTGTTTACATTATTCAAGGTTATTTAACGAACAAGAGTTGAGATTTGTTAGTAATCGCTGCCACTGTTTTCTAAACAATCACGTTGTTAGTGATTGAAAATGCCCAGTCCTAAAGCTTTGAAGATAAGAGGTACAGTTTTATCTACATTAAATTAATTGATATACTACAAAAACGGTAAAAACTATCTCACAATTCTAAATATTTCCAAAATGTAAAAGCGTAAAAAATCCATAAATACTTTCAAAAATCTAAGACGACCTACTATAAGAAAATGTCTCTATTATTATTATCGGATAAAAATATTTGGGTTAGCTTGTAAGTTTTTCTCCCTCCTTACCGCATACATTTGTGGTGTAATTGAAAGCAAGACCGGCTAGCAGCTGGAAGATCCTGAGTTCAAGTCCTTGCGAGGGTACTGCACATTTTTCACGTTTTCTGCTTCGAGAAATTTAAAGACTCTACAAGTAACGTCCGAATTAAAAGGTGGTGGATAATAATTTACCATCATCGTGGTTTGCGATTGGGTCCCAGCCTTCTCAGTCACCCTTTGAATGGGGAAGAAATACGTTTTTCTCCTTCTTTACCCCGTGGTTTAGTGGCGAAACTGGAAAGCAATACGGCTAGGATTTGAATGGTCCAGAGTTCAAGTCCCAGAGAGGACAATGCCCATTTTTCACCTTTCCTGCTTCAACAAAACTAATGACTAATTAAACTAAAAGCTTTTGATAGAGCATTAAAATTTAATGCACAAATGCAGTGAAATTGTAATTACCATAGGACTGTAATGCATGACTGATGTGTAGTCATATTCCACTCCACGAGGATAGTCAAGACCCGTTGAAAATTGCGACTGTAGTCCTGGTGGTATGTTGTTCCATAAGATTGTGACATAACCATCTCTATCCAGACGAGATTGTTCGTGAAACATGCCAAGGGCATGACCTATCTCGTGGACTACGACAGGAATCTATAAAGAGATAGAAAGGTTTTACATATTTGCTCCATATAGGCATGAAAACGGATATAAAATATGTGACTGGTGCTGCTGCTTAAAATAATTTTGCCCGGGGTGTCGACAAGGGAGAAACTCCCGGTGTTCTGGCTAGCACCTGTACCTAGACAGACTTGACTTCTGGGGTAAATCATCAGTCTTCATAGTGACCAGAACCATCATTTATTCGGTGGCAGGTTTAGTCTCGGCAGAGACCGTACTCTGGTACTGTCTTGTCTGCTTCTCAATTGTGGGGACGTTGCATGGTTGGTTGGTGATGGAGGACGGGGACGCCTGATGTCTAACAGAGGTAAACAGACATGTGTCCCGCGTCCTCCACTAACCAGAAACAACTCCCTGGGACCTCAAGAGGCCGCCTGGGGAGATTGTTAGGATCTTAACAGAAGCATTTACATGTCCAGACAAGGGCAAATTGCATTTGTTTTACTGTATTGACATTTGTTGTTGCTATTTGCTATGGTAATTATGCATATTCATAATAAAATTCAAATAAAAATACAAATACAGAAATACAGTCACAAAATAATAGAATTAAAACACAGGCTCATAGATAAAAAACATTAAGTATTATGCATATACAGAAGAGGAAATGTTAAATATATGTTGGAAGCATTTGATTGCACATTATTTGAAAGCGTCTGTAATAACGTTAAGAGCAAGCTTGGAAACGCTAAGTTCATTCCTCGATTTCATTCAACATTAAATTTATTAAATTTCGCCATAAATATGCTGGTGCTACAGAACAACTTGAACTCGTGATATTGTAAAATTATTTACACTAAAAATCATTAGGGAGAAAATTAATTTAAAACAAGTAATATAATATTTTTAAGTCAATTCCTACTTAGGTTAATAAAGAAAAATTTTATTTTAGTTACTTTTTATTGACACTATCAAAATTTTTTCGTTTCTAATTTATGAGGCTGATAATGGTCTATAATTTCTCATTCTATCCATCTCTTGTAATGCTTCATCATTGCAAGGAATCTTTCCAGTTAGTTTCGAGCACTCCCGTTCTTCATTAATATCTATATAATGATTTCACACGACTCAAGGCGACATATGCTTGACCGCTGCGAAGATGTTTCGTAGGAAGCTTTTCTTGGCGCTTATGTTTTTCTTTTTTAATCGTCGCTTGCCGTTGTGTTGTAGTTTCTTTTCGGTTTCTTTTCGCCTTCTCCGTTTGTGAAGCAAGGGGCATTTTAAAGGGGCATTTTAACGGTTTTAAGCATATATTATTATCACGTTAACATAGAAATACGGAGAGAATTTTCGCTACATAATAGGACATTACATCCGCTTTATCCAACTCTATAAAACTACAATTCTTTAATTCCATACACTTTAAAAATCTTTAGAACTCTGTCTTACCGTTGCCACTTATTTTAGTTAAATATTACAATCTCATTTATCACAGACATGTACTATTATTTATAAGTTGTTATAAAATTAATTTTTACAGCACGTGAGAATTCCTAATAAACGGCCATTATCCGTAAATCTTATAATATATTTAATGAAAACAGGATATCTTTAGTTCCGATAAACAGGAATAAATAAGTAAGATTTGACTTTAATATGTGAAAAAACTGTATTAACATCAAGTGTCATCCACTAGAAATGTAAAAAAATATACTTGGAATTGAGTATTTGGAATTGAATAAAAAGTATTTTATTAACGATTGAAAATTTGAATAAGATATAGGGAGAGTGTGAGCTAATAGCAAGAATTTAAAAAAATCTGAAATCTTTCAGCGTTTACATTACTCCCAAAGAGGCTTTTTTTTAACGTTTTCTGTGTTACCTTTATTTATTAAATATCTTTATTTATTAATATTTGTTTATTGAATTAATTACTTTCTTCGAACTTAAACCATAAAATTCAATTCAACAGCAATATCGCAAAATAATTTTAAAATGAGCTATCTTTAGAATATCTGATTTCCAGTCTCCCGAGCTGGAGGTAGAAATTTTTTTTTTCGTAATGTGTTGTCATGCTCGCTTAGAAATCTTTGCGTTTAATAAAAAAAATCGTTACAAAGTGTGTTCAGTGTTACAAAATATGAAATCGATAATAAAATAAATTCCAAATTTGGGTTTCCAGATGCCCATATTCGGAGGAGGATTACGTTATTCAAAATTGGATGGCTTTAGGTAACGTCGTTTTATCACAATACGAAAAACATAGCACATTTATTCAGATTCTTCATTATTTAATTTCTTTAAATATAACATAAGGCGATAATATTTGGTGGCAACAGTTTGAAAAGTGATACGAACATTTACAGTGAATCGATGCAAAATGCCAAAACGAAGTTAATAGCCCTTCTGAGCTAATGATTCTTTGGGCTAAAACGTTTGCTGTGGGATTGAAGTGTTTTATAACCTTCTTAACTTCTTTTCTTAACTTCTTTCTTCTTTTTCCTTCATCCGTTACCTCTATGAAGACAGATAATGCATTTAATACTTTAAAATGTGTAAAAATCCAGAAAGCTGTTTCTCATCAAATATCACTACAGGAGTTTCTGCCTACGTGGGAAAAATAAACTTCCTATGTTTTTCAAAGTATTTGAATTTTCCTTGATAACCTGCATATGCTTCATTAATATCATAAATTAAGAATTTCATGAGCACTGATCCGTAATTGATTCAAACTGACACACGAATTGATAATAGTTTTATCACCTTTTCTATTAGATTTTTTATTATTTAGCATATTCATATAAGCGCCATATCACTTTATTTATCTTTCAGATTTCTTTCAGTAAAGCAGACTATATGATATGATATTTACATTTCAAGCGTATTTATCAGGTATTGAACATATTGTTACGTGCGTACGGGTTCGTTATATATTGAATGCACAAGTCGTAAAAAAAAGTTAACAAAAATTTATTCTTTCCACAAGAAATAAATTAAAATGCTGAAATATTTCTTCACAAATCTTCGCACAATATCACAATATCTCAAACGTTTAGCAAAAACTCAGTTCAAAACAGATAAAATAGTTCTATCTCACAGCGAAATCGCTACAATCAATACAGCATTAAGTAAACAAACAGCAGTTCGCTTTTTACAGCTACAAGTATAACAGCAACAACAACAACTAACTAACTAACTGAGATGAGGTGTTTCACCTCGGCTTTTATAAGCTTTTTAATTATCAGTAGAACAATCACGATTTTTCTAGATTTTTCTGGATGGCAACAGTAATTACGAGATATTTATTTATTAAGCATTAAATGCACGCGCTCTTTTATTTTTATTGTTTTTTTTTTTTCGACGTAGCTTTCTCTTCAAAAATCGTCTGCGTTGCTAAGGCAACATGAAGCAAATCTAATTACAATTCTAAATAAATAGCCAAATAAATGTGAAATTCGTAACATTGCCCCCTTCCCAAGGACTGCACGTCCCGGGCAGTACAATCCCTGGACAGGAAGCCAAACTTACAACTAAAGCATCAGTGCTATAATAAACATTACTTTATAATAACAAAATAAACAATAATTCCAATAAGTTACTTTCAGCAAATTAAATTCTATCCAACGCTAAATACAATTCAAATACTATCAAATACTAAGTACAAATACTATCAAATACAAATGCTATTAAATACAAATACTTATCAAATACTAATACTTAACAAATACAAATCAAATACTAAATACAAATAGGACCATGGTCTTATACTATGTACATTATTATTTACAACTATATACACTACGTACTATGGCCATAGTAATGAACTAACCTGTCGTAATGAACGACTTTAGGTTTAGAGTTCGATGACTTACGGATCCGAACCACGACGTCGTTCAGCCTGTTTAGGACTGTGTAAGGACCATCCCAAGGTGATTGTAGTTTCGGAGAAAGTCCTTTTCGACGAGTCGGATTCCATAACCACACCTTGTCTCCTTCGTTGAAACGATGTCCAGTAGCTCTCGTGTCGTAGCGGGTCTTCATCTTCTCCGTCGCCAAGTTGACTCGCTCTCGTGCAAAGTTGTGCATCACTTCAAACCGGGCCTGGAGGTCTTGAATGTATTCCTCAGGCGATGAAGGCGCATCTGGAGGGCGACCAAACAAAAGATCACATGGCAGACGAAGGTCACGACCGAAGAGCATCTGAGATGGGGAATAGCCGGTAGTCTCGTGGACAGCACTGCGGTAAGCCAGTAAAAATAGTGGCAACTTCTTGTCCCAGTCCTGTTGGTTTCTGGAAACCACTAATGAGAGGTTATTGAGGATGGTTCGATTAAACCTCTCTACCATACCGTCCGACTGGGGATGTAAAGGCGTCGTTTGGGTTTTGTCAATGCCGAGTAGCTTGCAGAGTTCCTTGACTACAGCCGAGGTAAAATTCCTTCCCTGATCGGAATGTAACTGAAGAGGCACTCCGAATCTGGAAATCCAGTGCTGTATCATCATCTCTGCTACTGTGACAGCCTCTTGATCAGGAATAGGATACGCTTCAGGCCACTTGGTGAAGTAATCAATGGCAACGAGGATGTATTTGTTGCCATCAGCAGTTCGTGGCAGAGGTCCTAAGATGTCAAAGGCGATACGTTCAAAAGGTGCTCCTACATTGTAACGTTGCAGCTTCCCCCGGCTGCGTTTCTTCGGTCCTTTCCGACTTGCACAGGCATCGCAAGTTCGGCACCACTTTTGCACGTCATCCTTTGCATTATTCCAGTAGAAACGCTCCCGAACTCTCTGCAAGGTCTTCATTATTCCGAAGTGACCTCCTGCAGGGCTGCTATGTAGTTCTTTAAGGACGTCCGGGATTCGGGATCTTGGGAGTACCAGCTGCCATCGGAATGTTTTTCCATCATCCGATTCGAATTTTCGGTACAAGACGCCGTTTCGAATATGGAGTGAGTCCCAGAGAGCCCAATATTGTTTTGTCGTGGGACTATAGCTCGAAATATCCTGCCAGGTAGGTTTTCTGTTTGAGGTCTCCATTAACTCAATTATGGGTTTAATATCACGGTCTTCCAGCTGGTCTTTCCTGATTTCCTTGTCACTCCATGGGTCTGGATCAGCCGATGTTGATGCTGTAATTTGCCGTGCGACTGGATTAACCAGTTGGTATTTAGCTTCGACCCTGGAACAATATCGGCAGTTTTCTGGGCAAGGTCTTCTAGACAAGGCGTCAGCGTTTCCGTGCGACTGTCCCTTGCGATGACGGATAGTGATGTCATATTCCTGGAGTCTCTGTATCCACCTGGCTATCTGACCCTCAGGATTCTTGAAATTTAAAAGCCAGGCCAATGATGCATGATCTGTGCGGAGCAGGAATTTTCTGCCGTATAGATAATGATGGAAATGTTCTACGGCTTTGACTATGGCGAGCAACTCTTTCCTGGTGACACAGTAATTCCTCTCCGGTTTAGATAGGCACTTGCTCCAGTAAGCTACTACACGTTCTTGGCCCTCTATTTCTTGGGACAGAACAGCGCCGACACTTTCATTACTCGCATCCGTGTCGAGAATAAATGGTCTGTCGAGCTGAGGATACGTCAGGATTGGAGCAGATGTTAAGGCTTCCTTCAGGTTCTTAAATGCATTCTCACATTCTTTTGTCCACACGAACTTTTGCTTGCTCTCTGTCAGCTTGTGAAGGGGTCTTGCGATGGAAGAAAAATCCTTCACGAATCTCCTATAGTAGGTGCAAAGCCCTAGAAAGCTTCTCAGCTGGTGGACATTTTCGGGACGTCTCCAGTCTTTAACTGCTGACACTTTTTCAGGATCCGTGCGCACACCTTCAGCAGAGATGACATGTCCGAGGTAAGTCACTTCCTGTCTGAATAATTTGCATTTAGCGGGACTCAACTTCAGATTGGCTTCTTTCAGTTTCTGAAGCACCTTTCTAAGATTTTCCAAATGTTCTTCGAAACTCTTCCCGACGATGATGATGTCATCCAGGTATATCAGACAGGCTTCGTATGAAAGACCTTTTAAAACAGTCTCCATTAGACGTTCGAATGTAGCCGGCGCATTACATAGTCCAAACGGCATCACCTTGAACTGCCAAAGTCCTTGTCCTGTAGTAAATGCCGTCTTTTCTCGGTCATCAGGATGTATTTCTACCTGCCAATATCCACTCTTTAAATCAAGTGTCGAGAACCACTTGCTTCCAGAAAGAGTATCCAGAATGTCGTCAATTCTAGGAAGAGGGTAACTGTCTTTCTTCGTAACCTCATTCAACCGGCGATAATCAACGCAAAATCTAGTTGACCCGTCTTTCTTCTTCACCAGGACGATGGGAGATGCCCAGGGACTTGCTGAAGGCTCGATGACATTGCTTTCTTGCATGTCCTTTAAAAGTGTTCGCACCTCTTCCTGTTTCGAAATCGGCAGACGTCTTGGATGTTGCTTGATTGGTGGATGGTCACCAGTATCGATTCTATGCTGAGTTAAACTGGTTCGACCCACGTCAGAAGACGAGCGGGAGAAAACATCTTGAAGATCTTTAATGACACGCTCGGCAACATTCTTTTCCTCATCGTTTAATTGCGCATTCTGCAATAACTCCGATATAATGTTGTTTGAAGACACGGTTTTTGAGATGTTACTTTTTCTTTCAACGCTGGTTACTGGAGTACATTCTGCAACCACTTCACCTTTCTTAATAACTCTCGCCTTATCAGTTACATTGGCAACTCTCACCGGGATAACGGTCCCCGATAGGTCGACGAGTGCTGAGGCTATTAATACTCCTTTAGGGCTATTACAATTCTTGGGATATTCCATGACGCCGTAGCGGAAATTTCTATTTTCGGCTATGGATCCAGGAAGTAAAATTTCTGTTCTTGCCGGTATTGTGATATCGTCTTGAGCTATGATTTTGTGGATAGATTTCACTCCTTCATCATTAATCCCGAATAAAGTTATGTCCTCAGAGGCAGAATGCAGTTCGTTATTTTTAAAGTCCAAGGAAAAATTGTATTTCCTTAAAAAGTCCAATCCGAGTATGCAAGGGTCTGTAATTTCTGCTACATATGCCGTGTGATGGTAAGCGGCACTTCCAAAGGTGATGTTAACGTTTAATTTCCCTTCTATATTGATCTTCTCGCCGGACACAGTCTGGAGGGTAACGCAGGGCGGCGTCCAGATAAGTTTACCTTCGAGTTGTTGAGCCAAATCTTTTCGAATGATGGTAACATTGGCTCCCGTGTCGATCGTCATGTTACAAGGAATTCCATTGATTTGTCCCATGATGAAAATTCCGTTATTGCCGCCACTCACTGCAGAAATCTGAAGCGCTTTAAACTGGGGCTTTTCATTATCTGGCAACCTCCGCCCCGCGAGATGGCCACGAATTAGTTTCCCTCCTTCTTGAGAGGCGCGGTCTTAACATCCGTGCCCTGGGGTGTTCTGCAGTTTCTTCGAATGTGCCCTTCAGCTCCGCAGTTCCAGCACTTTACGAACGGTTTCTTGTCACCAGTATTCCGTGTCAAAGCATTCACCTTTCTGGTTAAATCGTCTAGGCGAGCAGTCATTGGATCCACTGGTTCTTGTATGTGAGCAGCTCTGATTGGGTGGCGGTCTCTACGAGTGGCTTGCTGTGCTGCCTCGAATTTCATGGCATACACTAGAGCACTTTTTAAGTCCTTTACATCAGCCATTCGCAGTGCTTTCTGTATTTCAGGATCCCGGATACCGTCGATGAAGTATTGCAGGGACAGGATTTCTCTTGTTTCTGTCGGGCACTCCGAAAAGGCGAGGTGGGACAGCCTTTCAACATCCGTGGCGAGCTCCTGAAGTGTTTCCGTAGGCTTCTGTTGACGGGATTTTAACTGCAGCCTGCTGTAATCTTTTAAACACTTCTCTCCAAAACGCAGCTCTAAAGCACCGGACAGAGCTTCGAAATCTAGCCTTTTGTTTTCGGGAAGAGTTTGAAGGATGTCCGCTGCGTCTGCTCTCAGAGAAGCCGCAAGGTGACAGGCCTTAGCTTGGGAATCCCATCCATTTGCTTCCGCAACTATAGAAAATTGTGTCTTATACACTTGCCAGGAGGTCTTCCCATCATATGTCGATAGCTTCAGAGAAGGATGTGCAGGCATGGCTAGGAATTTAAAAGTATCCGAACTGCTTCCAGCCGTCGCTACGAATTTCTTTAAAGTATCAACTTCTTTGGCAACTGCGGAAACTTTGTCATCAATTTGTTGTTCCACTGCAGAAACTCTTTCTTGAATTTGTTCTCTCACAGCAGAAACTCTGTAATCGATTTGTTGTTCTACGGCAGAAACTCTCTCTTCTATTTGTTCTTTGACAGAAGAAACTTTATTTTCAACCGCATCTATTCTGCCTTCCATAGTCTCAAATTTATTTTCTATTATGCAAGTAATTTCCTTTTTCATCTCTTCTTGACTTGCTTTAACGGCTCTCATCTCTTCCTTAACGGATTTCTCCATCTTTTCTTGAACAGAATTCATTTCTTCCTTAACAGATTTCTCCATCTTTTCTTGAACAGAATTCATTTCATCTTTAACAGAATTCATTTCATCTTTAACAGATTTCTCCATCTTTTCTTGAACAGAATTCATTTCATCTTTAACAGATTCTTGGCCAGCTTTCATCTCCTCTTTCACGGAATCTTGGCCAGCTTTAATTTCTTCTTTAAATGCAGCAAAGGCTGCCATGAATTGCCTTAATTGTTCTTCCATTGCTCTAGTTAATGGCATTCAAAAATCCCACTTCTGACACCAAATATTGTTACGTGCGTACGGGTTCGTTATATATTGAATGCACAAGTCGTAAAAAGTTAACAAAAATTTATTCTTTCCACAAGAAATAAATTAAAATGCTGAAATATTTCTTCACAAATCTTCGCACAATATCACAATATCTCAAACGTTTAGCAAAAACTCAGTTCAAAACAGATAAAATAGTTCTATCTCACAGCGAAATCGCTACAATCAATACAGCATTAAGTAAACAAACAGCGGTTCGCTTTTTACAGCTACAAGTATAACAGCAACAACAACAACAACTAACTCACTAACTGAGATGAGGTGTTTCACCTCGGCTTTTATAAGCTTTTTAATTATCAGTAGAACAATCACGATTTTTCTAGATTTTTCTGGATGGCAACAGTAATTACGAGATATTTATTTATTAAGCATTAAATGCACGCGCTCTTTTATTTTTATTGTTATTTTTTTTTTCGACGTAGCTTTCTCTTCAAAAATCGTCTGCGTTGCTAAGGCAACATGAAGCAAATCTAATTACAATTCTAAATAAATAGCCAAATAAATGTGAAATTCGTAACAATATGAAACGCTTTTAGTTTCTTAAGCATGTTGCATTGGTTATTTTATGCTCATTAATTCAAATAAGTAATAAAACTAACTCTTTCGCATCCGGGACCTATTGAGACGTCTTGACCTCTAAAAGGCTGATTTTGCCTTCCGACTAAGGACCAACACCTGAAAGGAGACAAAATATTTCAAATAAAATTTTTAAATGAGAGTAATCATTAAATTTTTAAACATATTAAACAATTTTTGCACTCACCCTTTTGTGTCAGTTCGAAATCTAATGTAAGAAAAGTCGAACAGAGTTTCATGAAAACGCAGACATGTCTTTTTTTCCCAGTCATCCATTGCAGATCGAATGCTTTCTCTCGTCTGTTTATTTACAGCTGGAAGAACAAAATAAATCTCATTAGTTGACGGAAAATGATATTCAATATAAAGTGTGATTTTCTTGCCGTTGATACCATACCATCAGCTTCAAAATAAAATATGAAATCGCCTTTTTGGGTTCTATATTATACCACTAGGCTATCATTTATTATTTTTATATATCGCAAATATGATAATGATGCCCAGTTGAAGTGACTGATTAATCAATTTATATTAATTATAACCACTACCATTAATGATAAATGGAAATGGTTATGACAGCAAATTTTTAACGAGCGTCAGCAGGTTCTACAATTTAGATTATTTCAGATGCTTGGAGGTGTCAATTTGATTCTGCTTTTGTTGTTAACTGCTTATACGTTATAGAGGTTTTCCTCCCTTCATTCCACAAGCTTTTATGACGTAACAGGCAAGCATGCTCGACGCGTATTCGGAAAATCAGGAGTTCGAATCGTGGTGGGGCATTACAGATTTCTTCAGCTTTCTGATATTCAAAAATTTTAAAAGACTGTACAATTGCGCCCAAACTGAAAAGTCAGGAAACTATAATTCATCGCTATAAACTGCTCCCCTTACCTCCAGTCGCTTGTTAAAAAGGTGAGTATATAAGGCATTTTCTCCCTCCCTTTCGCAGGCCTTCCTAGAGCAACTGGAAGCACGCTCGACGCGTATTCTCGAGGTCAGGAGCTCGAATTCCTGCGAGGTTATTTTACATATTTTTCTCGTTCCAGCATCAGTATAACCTAATGACTCTACAACGTGTTGAATTATTTCTACATTTACACTAATTTTACGTTACCCATAAAAATGGGGCATTTAGGAGCAATAAAGACACGATGAGTAATAAAAACATAAATTAACAACCATAAACGTTGTTTTTGTTGTTGTTACTTATCCTAATTGGTTAGCCAGTAAGCTAGACCAGATCCATGAGTCCAAGAACAGTCAATAAATCCAAAACGAAAGTAGGCTTTTTCAACCGGTGCTCTTTTACAGGCCCAAACAGTCGAGGACATGCTCAGGAGTGAAATCATCAGTATTAGATTTCCTACAGATGGGGTAGATCATATTTAAATTTAAGGCATTTCAGGAGTCCACTTAGGAGCCTCTTATAAGTTGTCTGCTGAGCCCGGTTACCCCCAAAAGCAATAGCACCTCCCTGCTACCTGCCAAAATACCAGTCATGTGTCGAAGGATAATGCCAGGAAGAAACAATAGTAGATTTAATTCTAGAGCAGATCTCCAAAAAGGTCAGGGTGTCAGTGGTCAGAGCAACAGCATCATCCATTTCTTTACCACTGAGGCCAATAAGTGAAGGGATCAATTGCAGATGTACATTATGTTGGGAAGAGAGTTTTTGAAGCAAAGCCAAAACAGAGATTGAAGTCTTATCGCCAATATTAGGCCACTTTTGTAGATGCTGGTTAGAGTTGCGTCTGTCAGTTAAATTCCAGACATCTTTTGTAGGTAGTGCAAGTGAATGCAGCCTTAAGGCCCTCCTCAATTGCTATAAGATCAGAATGAAAAACGGAATAGTGATTAGGGTTTCTGGACTTAATATTAGAGCTGTTAATAAGTGTTCTAATGAAGACTTCGCTAATAGAATTCCCATGTTCATTTTAATTGCCACCAGTGCAAATCTGAGGGGGATTATAGGGAATGTTATTTAAAGTTTCCAGTGCAATCTGCCGAGGATAATCTGGTAAACGTGTTTTTTTCTGTTGGTATAAGAGGTTACATCTGTATGCAAATAGACTCCAGAAAGCCCTTCTAATAGGTTATGATAAGTTTCAGTGAGTATCTCTCAACTGTTGTATCTATTAGATCCACGAGATAAACCAAAGGAAAAGGGCTGTTTCTTTTCGAAGTACAATAATGAAGAAGTACGGAGGTACTTATGAGTACTTATGAGTACCATAACTGTGTTTGACAGTTTAGCTTTGAAGTCTCAAATCCAGCGGTTGTAGATCGCAATCGAAGAGGATTATTTCAGCCAGACAGCTGTTGCGTAAGACAGCAATTAGACGAGATGCACCCAATTAAGCAAGCTTAAGTTTAGCCAAATTGGAAAGAAAAGCACAGCAGATCTCCGAACCAAATTCCGAAATGGGTGTTATTAGCGACATATTTGTAAGTTTGAGAGTAAATGAATTCGTTCCTCATTTGGTACCACGTGTATACTTAAGAATGTTAAGTCTTTTCCTGCAATTCAAAATAAAATTTTCAAAACCTTTATTACTCAGCAACTCCGGGTCAAGCAAGTAGCCCGAATATTTAGGACGTTTAATGTAAAGTCCGATCCAGCATAACCATATCCAGATGATAATTACATACTGTTACGAATTTTGTAAATAGTTATACATTTTTTTAGTAAAATTATAATAAAATTGTTTCATTTCCCCGTGCAAAGCAGCGCGCGACAAATTTTTAGTTCTAGTTAATGACCCTAATATAATTTCAATCCATCTTTGTCTTCAGCCTTTAAAGAAATTATGTTTTAGTTCTGGTTTCATCAACAGATGGCTCCAGTAGCTTGTCTCCTGTCCAGGCTTTTCTTGTCTTATTTTATCTAATCCTTATATCTTATCTCGTTGATTTGCGCTTTTGCAGCTGAGGGTGGTGGTTCTGTAAAATCATGGAAACTAGTCCTGTGAAAATTTGAAAATATAACGCTGATTTTTGTTGTTTGACTTCTAAGTTAACTCTCTCATTGGTATAACAACAGCAGTTTTCAAACTGTGAATGAAGCACAACCTGTATAGAAATATACTTCAAGATATTTAGCTAAAAGGGGATAAACTTAATTCAAATACTTACATGAATGAAAATTGTATGATATGCGTCCGCTAGGCCATAGAGATAATATATTTAACAATCCTTTTCTTTCTTGTAATTCATCTTCAATTTCGTTTTCTTCATCCTCTGGAAACTTAGGTAGTATCATATCTCCTTCAATCAGAGGATCTCCTTCGTCAGTTTCCGAAGGATTATTTTCGGTAAGAATATCCTGAAAAGAAAATGCGTAATAAGAAGACAGTGTTAGAAAATGTACCTTTTTGATATAAGGGATTTAAACTTTATGTGCATCATTCCTTACATATTTATATTTCTAGCCAGGATATCAACTCTGTTATTCAAAAAGGTAGCACACGAGCGCTGTCAGCCTCAGCTTCATCCCAGTTTAGTTGGCCATCACCTGTCGACGGAATAAAGTATTTGATAATTTTCTTCCTATACCATCTACCTCACCAAAAGGTTTCCAGAGCCTTATTTTGCATATTTACTGCATAGCCATATACTTGTAGGGATTTATATTTAATTTTAATAACCATTTAAATTTAAGTTTACGTTCTTCCTTATGAGCCTTCATTCCCCTAATTGTCAACGCCAGAATATTTAAATTTGGTAGTGAAGTAATGCAAATTCTACCTTGAGGAGAAAAAGGTTTAAATATCAAGTTCTAGAAGGGGAAGTTAGAGAGTGTGGGCGAACTAAATGCTTGTTGTAGCGTGAACTTCTGCTTAGCATTTATTGCTGGTTAAACGTTGCGTAACAGCTGCTACTTTGCTGCCACTAGATTTTCAACGCTCTTTTAGGAAACAGGATAGTCTGTATCGTAATTCTGCTACTTGTGCATATTTTCAGATTTTGAGTTTAGTTCTCACTGATTTCAGCAACTGTTTTAAGTTACTGTTCTAAGCACAGGCGTAGTTTGTTAGCGTCAAGTTGACGCATTGTAAATAATTAAAGAGCATAATAAAGGGTACTTTTAACCCTTCTTCTGTGCAGTTACTACACTTCCAGCTTTCACACAAGAGTTAGACAAGTGGGCTGGCTCTTTATACTTCATTTGCGATTCAAACTTGAATCCATAAACTTGTTGTCCACTCTTCTCTAAACGTACCGATAGGGTTGCAAATATAGGTTACAGCCGAAAACATTGCGGCAAAAACGTCGAGGAGAAAACAACGCAAGGCGAAAATGTCGTGGTACAAAACATCGTGGGAGAAAACATCGCAGTTCTAAAACATCGTGGTACAAAATATCGTCCTCGAAAATAACGCGGTTCAAAATCTTCGCAGTTTAAAAGCATCGTCGTCGAAAATATCGTGGTAAAAAATAAAGTACCTACAAATCATCGTATGACGATAACATCGCAGACATACGTTTTCCGCGCTTTAATAATTGTAATAGATATTCGCTTGTGAGCGCAAGATGTAAAGAAGGATAATATTTACTTTCATATTTTTTTGTTAAATAATCTCTACATATAATAAAACAAAGAGTCTGTGTGTGTGTGTGTGTGTGTGTTGTGTGTGTGGGTGGGGGGGGGGGTGTGTCTTGCGTTCGTGTTGCGAG
>KK121568.1:0-26252 GCA_000611955.2 Stegodyphus mimosarum | reverse complement strand
CGAAATGTTTTGTTTTTTGAGTTTCTTTCATGTTATTTTTTGCTTATTTCACTGTTTGTAAGATATTGAAACGTTTTGCATGATTTTTTTGCATGAGCCAGGGCACCTCGAAGCGAGTTTTTCGAAATTCGAATTAGATTTTTTTTTTATTTATTTATTTTTTTTTTGTTTTGTGTTTTCTGACGAAATCGCGTCCTTTTAAGACATAATGGGTTATAGCAAAGCGAGATTTTACTCTATTGAACAGTTTAAGAAATTGAAAGATTGTTTCTTTTTGCAAAGGTAAATTGTTTAATTAATTTATAGATCTATATTTAAAAGGGCGAGTCTTTCTGTGTGTGTAGGTGTCTTTCGTTCGTACTGCGCGTAAGCTAATAGACCCAGGCCTATGAAATCTGGTACACAAGATGCATCTAGACAAGATGAAATAGTATCAAATTGATAATTTTCTCTCATTATATGAACAACAATGGCACACAGCCATTGTTGCTGATATCAGCACGGAAAAATGAGGGCGATAATTCTGTGCTGTTTTTAAATTTAATGTTTCTCTTGGATACTGGACGTTTGTCTAGAGAAGGCAGCAGGAAGTTGGTTAATTTATTTATTAGGATGATTAATATTTGTATTAAGGGATATTGCTTATTTCATTGTATGCTTTTTATATGTAATGCATTTTCAACTGAATTTTTTTAACGTTGTTCTTTGTTTCTTTTTCGATAAAATTGTTATGCAGAATAAAATTCTGTGCAGTTTTCAAATTTAATGTTTGGTGTTCTCTTTAGGCATTTTTCGGGTACACTTAAAAGCCAGACGAAGGCTGGCCGCGCAGCGGCTAGTATATTTATAAAAAACAGAACACGAAATTTAAACAAAACAAGAAATAATTTTCACTATAAGAGAATCAGATTAACAAAAGTGAAGAAAATAATCTCATAATTAACTTAGCAATTTTTTATAGATAAAAGTCATGCAGTTACTTATCTTTCTTTTTCTATTCTATTTTTAGATTATACTTTTCATGAAAAATTACCAGTAAAACTTTATAAAAAAATTATTAATGACCTTTGTTAGTTAACTATGTGAGTTTAAATTGCTGTTAAGTGCTTATAAGTTGCATTAATTTTCTATGCTTGAGTTTCCATTTTTACATTTTGAACAAACATTTATTAGTTAATAAAAAATATTAAAGTAAAAATTATCCTTCTTTCCATCTTGCGCTCACAAATCATTATGTCGTCAGTATGATTTTATAATTATTAAAGCTTGAAAATTGCATGTCTCCGATGTTATCGGCATGCAATGATTTGTGGATACTTTATTTTTTACCACTATGTTTTCGACGACGATGTTTTTAAACTGTGAAGTTTTGAACCGCTTTATTTTCGACGACGATATTTTGTACCACGATGTTTTAGAACTGCGATATGTTCTCTTTGCTTTATTTTCTCCGACGATGTTTTCGCCTTGCGTTGTTTTCTCAGCGACGTTTTCTTCCGCGATGTTTTTGCCGCGACGTTTTCGGCAGACACCCAAATACAAGATCCTTACGGACAATATTTCTTCTCAACTTTTAAAGTTCAATCCTTAGTTTATCTTCTCACTTCAGTTGCCTTTCACTGTGGAGAGGACTTCTCTCGTCGCTGTATTAAGAGTTTAAATTGAACAAATAACTACACATATAAACAATAAATAATGACAAAATGTTTTGGTGACATAGTCAAAAAAGAACTGACGTATCATCGCAACCTCTTGGCACAGTTTGGCAATTTTTGCGGAAGAAAAAGCACAATTACTTTTATTGTAAAAAATTATACTTACATATTATTACATACATATTGTACGCTGCTATATATATTTATTCCAAAAGACAATCAGTAAGTTTAGTAATAAACGAGTTTTTGTTTTTGTTGTGTTATAAATTTTGTAGCGATTGCTCTGAAAAGGAATTCGAAGCATTGATTCTTTAGAGAGTTTGCGGCAAAATAATATATTCCTGCAGAAATTTCGCCTCTCTTTCTTCTGTTACAGAAAAAGCCTACGAGCACGAATTTTAAAATCGAATTCAAGACGAAAAGTAACTATAAATTTTCCATGAAAGAGGTTGGAACTTGGAGTGCTAGAAAAAGAACGCATACGAAAATGGCTACGCTGGAAACTGAATAGTTATCAGACACATGGTTACATGAATAATTGTTATTCTCCTGGTTACCAGATTTCGGTGTATTCTGAAGCTTTGGCGATTTCTACAAAGGTAGTTGCGATAATACGTGGAAACTAAAAGTACGATTTAAAACTAAAAATGATTGACGGGTTAACTGTTACTGCTGCTTATTGTTGCTCTAAATGCCCGGTGGCGCAGTGGTTAGCGCGTGGCGCAGTAGCACCACATGTTCAAGGTACGATTTCTGGGCTGGACAAGGCTGACTCAGTCTTTCATCCCTTGACTGGGCAGATAAAATTCGTACCAAGTTCGCTTGTTGACTAAACACGGAGGTCGTCCGTAAAGCTGACCACTTGTTCAGGCCGTATGCTCACGCATCCCGGGGCCACGGTCAGGAAAACAGATATCGGGGCACTGCAGGCCATGGCCCACTATGGCTATTGCGCCACTGAGGTTACGTTAGTAGTTTTTGTTCTAAAACAAAGATCTAGAATTTATCAAGCTTTAATTACCATGCATAGCTAAAATCATTTCTCAATTCTCAAGACTTAATGTGATAAAGTCTCACCCAATAAACTCTTGTTGATATAATAGTTAATGTATTCACCCTGAACCGGTTACATACACATTAACCGGTTACAAAACACTGAACACACATAAAAAGGTCAAAGCACGTCGTAGGTAGAAGCTATTACCAATGTAATATCTTTTAGCTAAGCTGAATAACTTGTTTTTTAATATTCGATTCATTTATATACTTCTTGAGTAAGTGATAATCTGTAAAAAACAAGAAAAAAAAATTGCAGGAGAGCATGAAACCGTAACGGTTAACTTGAGACCAACTATAGTTAAACAAATTATATTACAACTATTATTTCCCGTAAGCATGTTACTGCATCTTTACTAGGAAAAAGCAATGTTTCATCCTAGTTAAAGTTTTTTTGCAAGAAAATAAACGCCCTATATTTATTAAAGGAAGATGCATTTTTGACATAACGAATGGCACTCGAGCATAGAAATGCAAACATCAAGAAAAAGGCATAATTTTAGACATGTAGAAAGGTACTGAAAATTTCAAATTCCTCGTTTCTTTTATGCAGTGAAGGTGTAAGTTTAAAGAAATATTTGAATCCCTGAGAAAATGTATACGTAAGAAGAAAATATAAGAACGCATTCAAAAACAGGAGTGAAGGAATTTTTATTACCCCAAAGAAGCGTTAGCTCAGAAGGGCTCTTAGTCTCGAAACGGGATTTTGATTTGATTCACCGATAAGGCTGAATCACCTTTCAAATTGCTGCTACCAAATATTATCGCCCTATATTATTTTAAAAGAAATTAAATAAAGGAGAATGTGTATGAATGTAGGTATGTTTCTCGCATTGGGAAAAAAGGACAATGCCTAGGGTCATCAAATTTTCAATAACGTAATCCTCCGCCCGAACATGGACACCTGGAAGCCCGAATTTTGAATTTCGAATTTGTTTTATTATCTGTTTCACATTTTGTAAAACTTTAACGAATTTCTGATTAACAAACTGAATGATTTCAAAGCGAGTAATGGCAACACTGTACAGAAAAAAAAACATTTTTATAGCCAGCACGCGAGACTGTCTATCGGGAATTTTAAAGTTATGCTGTTGTTTAAATATTTTGTGGTATTGCTGTTGAATTGAATTTTATGTGATTTATGTGCTAAGAACATGATATTTACGAAATAAAGTAACACATAAAACGTTAAAACAAACCTCCTTTGGGTGTAATATAAAATCTGAAAGCTTTCAGATTTTTATTATTATTAACACATAAATTGTAAAACATAAAATTTTAAAACGTAAATTGTTAAAAAAAACTTCCCATTGGGCGCAATATAAAATTTGAAAGCTTTAGTACTACCGTTTCCGAAAGCAAATTGTAACTCTGAGATTGAAAATTTTAATAATCCTTTTTATAAGCCCTGGAAAAAACCAATGTCTGTTCAATTGCATACAAAGTGTTTTTAATGAAGAAATGTCAAATAAAAACTTTCGTTGCAAGTGAAGCAGAACTCGGAAAGATTTACACAACCCTCTTGTTGTACTCTTAAGATCTCTTTTAATTCTTCTGAGGTATTCTACAAGAAAACAGGCTTTCGAGAAAACAGCAAGAAAATCAAAAATTACATGAAAGTCGTTAAACGCCAAGATTTGTTTGATTATCCAGTCTAAAAAAACTAGCAAATAAGTGTATAGTAGTAAATATATCTGCTGGAAGTTTGAGTTAAAAACAATATAGCCAAGCTGGCATGATACTAATAATATGACTTCTGTATCTTAAATGAAAGGTAGGCAATTAATATGCATTTTGAAGCAAGTAACTGAATATCATTCATCAAATGTTGCTCACAAAGCTTTCTGTAGGACAAAAATAGCATAAATTATATAAAAAAAATATCTGTGCAATTACCTACCATGTCGGATAGAGGCAATTCATCGTCCAAACTATCAATGGGTTGCAGCCAGACGCCGCTAATAGATTTTCCGAGAAACCACAAGGCCAATATCCATGCAGCGTCCATATTCTTTCTGCATCTGCCTAAAAAAAGGGACTAAGTAATTATTTAAGTCCCAAATCTCTTAAACGAGTGACGTCATAAAGCCCTCATCATGCAAAATTCAAGGTTCTTATCAGGACTTCGAACCATTAAGGAGATAACAGGGCGGTTTATATCGACAGTAATTGGGCTATGGGAAGACGATACACGAAGAAAGAGGTGGTCGGCTTTTATGTCCCTGCTGTCGGTGCGTTGTCCGTGCAATTTATCAAAGTCAGAAGTTGCCTTTCCTTAAACCTTGCGATTTTTGACATCATGAGGGAAAACAACGAAAAGCTAGGACGGAAATGTGTGCAATGCATTGTATTTGATGTGCCAGTTCTCTTTTTTATGAAATGATGTTTATTTATACATCCAAAGATCCAGTTTCTTTCTTAAACTCGATTTTTTCCCATTTGTAATCAATTATTTGTGCCAACAAACAAAGTTTAAATCCCCCCCCCCAAATAAACGAAATTCTAATATTTTCCCCTATTCAGTTGTTGAAGGCTTTCATGTAAACACGCATAAAGAAGGATTATATATGAGAAGATGGTTACACGCAAACAAGAATATTATATCTATAAGGAGATTTCAGACATTTTATTGACATAATATTCCTTCTTCCCCTCCCCCATTTTCTAAGATTTGGTACATGTTTTTCAAGTTAATATTTATATTTAGGGTCCAAATTAGTTATACATTATACTTTCTCCGACATTTACAGTAAACATTTGCTCTGTATTAGTCGTTCTTCTTTCGAATAACTGTTCCTAAAATCTTATTCGTTCATTATTGAAGAAATCAACACACACATATCATTGTGTAGTAATGATAATTAATTTAGTATAATCTGCTACCTAAAAAGAAAGAAAAATATAAATCAAGCTATAGGACTGTGATAGACTTTCTATCTTTGTTTAACGGATATTTACTCAAACATCTCGAATTAAATTCTGGAATAATTCTACATGAAGAACAAAGTTCAATTCAACACTAAGTGTAGATTTGAAAATTCTACACGAAGACACGTTTGAAAATTCTACCTGACGTAATATTGCAATATCATAAATATTTACAGTGTATGAACATAACTTACCCTTTTGATAAAATAATTAACAGCCTCTAAGCGTTGCATCACCAGTCGTGTGAATATTAATTATCTTTTACTACTTTTTTTAGAAAAGTCCTGAATTAAGTGAAAGTATGTAATCAGAAATGTGTTGAATATGACAAACGTATATATGATTATATGAACTATGGTTACTTTTTCAATAACTGAATGTGTATTTTAATTAATGCTTAAAAATTCCAGTCTGTGTTCTGTATATGATAAAAGTTATTCACCTTTTTTTAGAGTTCGCGTTGTGTAACTGTACTATTAATCCAGATTTATGGATATTAAGAGCATTGTTGCGAAATGCTCAGCTGCTGGGAGATGGCTTCCCCACAAAGCGTGGTTAGAGTTGCTAGAAAGCGGCAGGAAAAGGCAGAGTTGCCACATTTGTGGCGGAATCGGCTACTTGGAGATATCTGGAGACAAAATTGGCGATATACCATAAACGGAGTGAGAACATTCTAGAGCGCATTCTTAGCGGTGTTCTCGGAAATATTTCCGAAGGTAGGTTAAAGCTACATATATCCTACCTGTCCGCGTAGTGGTAGCTTAAGTTCGCAGTAGTTTGATTTCAGTGTAGTGTGTCTTGATTTGAGAGATTAGCTTGAGAGCAATCGACCGAGTAGAGAGCTGTGTTTTAATGCTTTGCCGTGGAGCTGTCTTCACCGTTATAGACTGAAGGCTGTGTTCCTGATTGTTTCAGCGTGTTTGTCGTGGTTTTTCGATGACTGTAAACCTGTCTTGTGTTGTATTGGCAAATAAATTGTGTTTTGATTCTTCATCAAGTGTTACCATCAAATACTCAAAATCCATGAATCCTCAGAAGGCGATAACTGGTGTCAGAAGTGGGATTTGTGAGTGAATGACAGTGACCCTGCTACAGGAAGACGCCATAGGGAAGAAAATGAAGGCTTCGACGGATTGATGGACTTATTAGCAGCTGTAAAAGCTGGATAAGAAGAAATGAAAGCTCGACAAGAAGAGATGAAAGCTGGACAGGAAGCTATCAAGGTGGAGCAAGAAAAGTTAGAAAGCGAATTAAAATAGGATCAAGAAGAAATGAAAGCCAGAGAAGAAAAGCTGTTAGAGAAACTCGAACAAATGGAAGTGGAGCAAAACAAAATTAGGAGCTACATCGTAGAGTTTAGAGAGGAAATTGAAGCCAAAATAGAAGATGTAGAGATGATAGTAGTGGCATCTGAAGAATCAAAAGTCAAAGAATTGTAGGAAGTAGCTGGTGAAGTGTGTGACGATGAAACATCTAACGAGATTGTAGAAAGGAACGAAAACATGAAGAAATCAAAGATGGGAAAGAAGCTTTCGATTCTCAATTGCTGGAAATGGAAATGGAAGAAAGTGTTTGCAAATAAAAGAATTGCTAGTGAAGCATCTGAGAAAGATGAAGAAGTAATTCATGGAAATAAAGTTCCTGACTCTCAGGTGCTTGAGGTAGGGATCGAAGAAAGTGGAAATACGACTGGTAAGTTGGTAGAAACTGATAGTGAAGTTACGAAGTCGCACAGAGACGGAAGAAGCTGATGCACAGATTAAGTACAGTGTTCCAGTAGTTCAAGAAAATACACCCAATTCACAATGTAAGTGTGTGTCTCATAATACAAGTTCTGCAGATACAAACTTGATTCTGAAACAGAGTACTTCTGTTTGTGAAGAATCGGATACTATTCATACCTCTAATGCAAAAATCGGAACTAGTTTTCAGAAAATAGAGGAAAATAAGCATGTTCTAGGATCCATCTCTCCTTGTTCACATAAACTAATCTAGCTCCTATTCATGAACCTGGCGACTTCTTGCACAAGCCTGAAGTAAAACCAGTACAGAACAATGTGAAAATAACTATTTATTATTTTCAATTACTAGCAGAAAAGGCACGTACTTCGTGCTTTACAATAACACCGACAACTTGCGGTGGAAAATAAGAATTTGTAACACATATCAGTTCCTGTCTCAAAAAGATAGTTCTGGATTAGTACTTTAAAGTTACGACTAACTAGGTTGACTCGACAAACCTAACAGACGTTATAATTATTCAAAATGGCCAAAACCGTTTCAGCGTAACAGCAAGATCAGAAACGAAACGTGCGCTGGCTAGCGAAAACACGCTCTGAATAAATTCCATGAAACATCCTTTTAAATACTAACTTCACTTCACTTTAAATTTATATTATGGCGAAGAAATGCGAGGGGAAGTTCAGGGAAGATAACAAAAATTTGAATAATAGGTTAAATAACTAAGGGAAACTCTACAGTACCAAATGCTAAAAATGCCAAGGTGAACTGTGCACATCATGCGAATGAATTACAGAATGGTGAGCAAATTGTTTCAGATCTTCCTGTGGATAAAAAACACGAAAGAATTGAATCTTTAGACTGTGGTATATAAAACTGAAATACATGTCGGAATTGCAGTGAAAAAGTAATTAACCAGGGTATAATTTAATGAAAAACGTGAAACTGAAGTTCATTCTGAACTTTAACTTATATAATTTAAAATCGGTGTGTTGTTAATTTGTGTATTTGTACGTAATCACTTGTAAATAATGTAAAAATATTTGTTTCTTTATCTTTTTTTACATTTGTTGGTTTATTTGTACTGAATTTGGCTTCTGACCAAGGATTATGTTTCTCGGGACGTGCAGTCCTTGGGAGGGGGCAGCGTTGCGAAATGCCCAGCTCGCGGTGAGATAGCTTCCCTGAAAAGCAGGATTAGGGTTGTCAGAAAGCACTAGGAAAAGGCAGGGTTGTAACATTTGGCGTGAAATCGCCCATTTGGCGATATGTCATTAAGTTTGATTGAAGTGATATAACTTTGAAAGTATTACGAAAATGCCTAAATTTTTCTATGGAAATTGAGATTTTGAAAATATTTTAATAGCTTTGAAGTTGTTTCCTCGCATGTAAAGTCTTCAAACGTTTATGATATATTGTAATTATTCATAAATTTTTATTAAAGAGGAAAAATATTTGATTCTTCTTAAGAGCTTTAGTAGTATTCAGTAAACATCTGCAATAAAACTCGCATTAGTATGCGTGAATAATATGTGGAATGGTATAATAATGTGAGTGAAATGGTGCAATAATGAAAAATGATGTAAATTCTTTTAAAATCCTTAAATAATACGAAGTTTGTACAAATTCCTTAATAAAGAATAAGATACTTTCTGTAGGATATTGAAATGTTTGGTAAGAAACGATGAAAGTCATGTAAGAAGTATAGTTATTTTTGATCTGCTTAGTTAAAAATCGCTTCCTAAACTGTGAAATAGTAATGTTTATTCTCTTATTATTTTCAATATTTCTAATTTTATAGATTAAGGAATTGGATGAATGAGCTAAATTTCAGTGAAAGTTCAAATATTTTATCAGTTTGTTAATGTAATATGAAATCCTTTCAATGATTTAGAAGAAGGAATTTAGACAATTTCTATCAGAAATATATCCATATTTGAGAACTTCTACAGATAATTCGCGTAACAGAAATTGGCCTAAATTTAAAAAAAAATAAATGAGATGATGTGATATTATGTAATCGTCTGGAGTGTTTTTTTTCAAATAGTTGCTAAAGTTACAAAGTGCTTTAAATTTTCTGTCTGTACAAGAATTTATTAATATCTCTAGAAGAGGAATTGGAAATAATTTTCATGTTTTTATTAGCAGTAATGTAGTATCTGGTTGTCATTACGGCAGAAAGTATTCCATTCAAACGGTTTAGAGTGGCAAAATATGATACGAAAATGAAGTTTTGTGAAAATAATAAATATACAGGGTGTCCATAAATAAAGAACACTATTTCAAGCGAAAACGCTAATCAGAAAATTGTGAAATTTTGTAGCGGACGTAATGAAAGAATGAGAATGTCTTTTAGCGAAAATAAATTAGTTGCAAATAGCGTCACCAGAGGGCATTATATTAATAAGTTATACATTTAGCCAGACGTTTACAATAATTTTGCAATTTTACAAATTTTGTTACAAAAAAAAAAGTACCACGTGATGGCAATCATTTTCAGTTATCATTTGAAATCACAAGACGGCGTGTTCCACTGTTGACTGAAATGTGCGCTGGGAAAGGTTCAGCACGTGCCGTGAAATGCTGGCATTAAGATCAGTTAAAGTCCTTGGATTGCCACGACTTACCAAATGTTGCAAATGTCCCCAAAACCAAATATCGCATAGATTGAGGTCTGGGGATCGGAAAGGCCGGCTGTTTTGGTAAAACAATTTTACTAACAAATCGCAATATCGTAAACTCATCGGCATTGTGAGTAACAAGCACATTGAAAATGAAGTCTCTTTAGAACTAAAAGTCTCCTAGTTCCTCTATAAGCGGAGAATATCACACATTTGGTGTGACGCGTTCCGGCTCTGTTCAACCCCTGGGGCTCATGAAAGTGAATTTTTTTGAAATATAAAAGTCACCGCCAATGTTTATAGGTTTTATAACAGCTGCTGCGTGATATAGAGAAAGATTTATAGTTCCACTATTGGTTTTTCAAAGTAAAACGGCCTCTGTTGACGCCATTTGTAACTAATTGTTTTCTCTATGAAAGACATTCTCATCCCCTCATTAAGTCCGCCACAAAATTTCACGATTTTCTGATCATTGGTTTCACTTGTACGCATCTTTGAAATAGCGTACTTTAATTGTAGATACCCTGTATTTCTCAACAATATAAATTAAAATAGTCGAAACTAGAATTTCCTTACCGTGCATGAGTATGAAAGGCCACTGAATATCTATGACAGATGCATAAAATTTAACTCGGAGATGAAAGTATCAATGTTTGGCTAGAAATTGAACTATTGAGTGATAAATAGACACCTGACCGTGATTGTTGCAAGGTCTTTTAGTAGGATGCACGCCATTTTCCAAGTAAAAGCTTTTTTTTTCTGATGAAAGTATGTCAAAAGCTAAATTTATGGAAGGGTAAAATATTCCGATTTTAATCTGTTAAGGGAAATGTGTATGCCTTCATAGGAAAAATGAGAATTTCACTGAATTTTCTCTTTGGTATAAAAAGATAGATTTAGAAAATGAAAGAAAATTTTAAAAACACTGGTTCGTTACCTTATTCTTACTTCTTAAGTGTTGGTAATTTATCACAAGAATACTCTTTTTTATCGTATACTGTTTATATAAAATAATATCATTCTTAAGTTTTGTAATAATATATTACAAGGTTTTACACTTCATTAAAATATAGATAAAGTTTTACTATTCCTAATGAGTGGGAATTTCTTAGTGTGCATTCAGATATTGCATATCTAATCGCATTCCAATAATGCTTAGGACTAATTTAATAATATATAGCATAAATATACTTATCTTCTAAAAATCCTAATTGAAATTTGAATAATTTTAGTTGAATTAGTATTAAATGTATCTAAAGTGTTGACTGTAGTACAAAAATGATTTATGACTTTTATTATTCGTACTGACATGACTAGATAACGTGAACTTCAGGTTTTCTCAGTGATAGTAAATCAAGTCGATAAGAATTTGTTAAGACTCATATTTTAGTAAATATAATTGTTTTCTATAGGACATTTTCTAAAACTTGTTTGAAATTCTGGGTACATAATTTAAATTCGATAAAGGTTCTACCCTCATTTGTGTAAAACAGTATAATATTCTACAGCGGAACAAGATTATTTCGTATTTAGTTCTTAATATTATGTTAAGAAAATTGTTCTATTCTGTACTAAGGTACTATGTGAAGCAGGAAAATTTGAATGAATTAAATACTCTTTGGGGATCTTGTCTTGAAAAATGTAAAATTTATCTCCAATTACGTTTCTCGAAAATGCGTAGAAGATTCCTGTTATATGCCCTTTCATCTGTAATTATGAAAATATTTGGAACTTGTGAAGAATTTTGTATTAAAAAGAGGTTATTCCACATTAAAAAGGTATTAGTAAGGAACTAATACATTTTTAATGAGGAATAACATTAGGTAATAGAATGAGGATTTCATGAAGAAAGTTCTCTATTCGAGATGCCAGGACGGATTTCGTGGGCTTGTGCACGTAACACTGTAAAGACATTAGGCTTTTCGGATTCTATTGTAGAGACATTAGGCTATTGTAGAAACATTAGGTTATTCGGTCATGAAAAATGAGCAATGCCCTCGCCGAGACTCGAACCACGAACTTCTTGCATACGTGCTGAATGTGCTGACTACGACACCACGAAGGCATACTAAGAAGGTGGGAGAAATACCTTATAAACTTCCCCTTTTAAAGGGCGATTGGTGATTAGGGGACCCAATCGCCAGACCCTGGTGGTGGAGAATCATCATCCACCACCTTTTTCTTTCGGGTGCCACTGTAGAGACATTAGGAATTTTTGTTTGCTGAAAGCTGTAAAAAATGAACAATGCCCTCACAGGGACTCGAACCAAGGACCTCTCAATACGCGCCGAGTGTGCTGACCATTACATAACAAAGACATGCTAAGAAGGCGGGAGAAATACCTTATATACTCTCCCTTTTAAAGGGGGCTGGGGATTAAGGGACCCAGTCTCCAAATCCTGGTGGTGGACAATTATCCACCACCTTTTTTTTTAGTTCGGGCGCCACTTATAAGGTTTTAGTTAAACTAACCAAGTTTTATTTTAATTTAAATCTTTCTATCTCCTCTCTGTTTCAACTTCCCGTCAGAAGAAGCGCGCGTTTTCAGTTTATGCTAATTTTGAAGTACAGCCAAGTGCTATTTAAACCAGAGGTAGAAACCTTGTGAGAGAGCTTAGTCTCAGACCACGGTCACTCTGCTCAAAGTTCGCCTGACCAGCTAGCAGTTTAAATTTATAAGCCATAGTGCTTACTACGTGATTGCATTGTAAAACAATTTGAAGTGCGCTAGTATTAGTATATCTTGCTACGCACCCTTTTAGTTAGAGGCCAACTTCCGCGAATCGCTCTGTGAGCAAAGTTTGATTTAAGTTCTGTTTAAATTTAGTTAAATTTATTTGATTGCTAAGTTCGACCCAAGTGCGGTCTTTTACTTTCTGTATCTCTCCCGAGTTGGGAAGTGTGTAAATAATAGGGATTTAATAAAAGAGGATTTTAAATCCCTTTCACGTGCAGTCATTTTCCAGCACAGTACCTACATCAGAACAAAGCTAACATTTCATCAGCTCACTGTTCCAGTTCAGGACTTGAGAAGAAGAACCCGATTACAGACTTTACCATGTTTGCAAAGAGTATGCAGAGAACACTCAGCCCTGATACACTGTAGTGACATTAGGTATTTTTTGAAAGCAGGAGATATGAAAAATGAGCAATGCCCTCGCCGGGACTCGAACCACCCACCTTGCGATACGCGTCGAGTCTGCTGACCACTACACCATGAAGGCTTGCTAAGACGGCGGCAGAAATACCTTGTAACATTGCCATTGTAATACAAGTCAGATTGGTAACAAGAGCAAAAACTGTTTAAATTTTGTAGTCTTCTATAGTGTAATAAGGATCTTTGAACTTTTTAATTGACTTCTGAACTTCGCCTTTTCGATCAACAGAAATTACGAAATTTTACCCTTTCTCTTTTCTGCTGCTGCAGTTACTTAATCTGCAATGCAAACTGACAACTTTCTAGGCAGATTCACTCAACGTTTATATTTAGTTTCTACCTACAGTTCTTAAACATTTCATTACATATAAACAGTAGATAGGAAATTTCACAGCATTACAACCTTTGTAATGTTAGTAAACGAATTACGTTTAAGAAACCTCCTTTTAACAGATTGTCTGTTCTGTACTTATAGGTCAAATTATTACTAATTTTTTTTATTGGGGAAGAGGAGTAATATCTCATGCGATAGAACTCATGAAATATCTCTTATTTCTGTCCTTTATCAACTGTAATATTTTTTAAAGATTTTACTTAACGGACAGGGTTAAGTACCAAAACACTTTCATTACGTATGTGTGCACATGGTTTATCACTGCTTTGCATACATTTTGCTTTATCCTTTTACCTACTCTTATCAAGAAACCTTTCCTTAGTTTTTTAAAGTCCTATTACCATTTTCATTAACTGATTCCATTTTAGAGGCTAATAAATAGTTGGGGTATGTAGCTGTGCGGATGGCTAGGAATGTAAAGGCTAATAAGATGCACTTACTGGTATGGAATGCTTTAACTACATACCAGTTTCATTTTTCTGCCATACTGTTATGTAAAATAAGCATAATTTGTTGAACAATTTTTTGGTCAGATAGATTACGTGAATTGAAATCAGCAGTCAAACTGTTTCAGGTGCTCCATTTATTAATTTAAGATAATTTTTATTACGAAGAAAATAAGGCATTTTTACTCGACATTGGCTTTTTTCTGACGAAGGGACGATACTAGAAAGAACGCTTTACAGGAGATAAATGTTAGCCGGAAAAATATGTTCTTTTTATACACTTATATCTTTATTTCTTTCAAAAATTCAGTTTTGGTATGATATGTTTTAAGACATGGAGATAGGCAGAGCCCAATGTTACCACCGGGACAAATATATCTGGTTTCTTTTCTGACACATTTTCCACTATCATTCCTTTTCGGGTAAGACAGAAAGCCTAAACGAAAAGCAGTAAAACCTGTCCTTGAAATGGTTTCACAATCCAATCTTTCCTGAACTATTAGAGATATTTATTGGAAACAATGCAAAGTAAAACAAGTGAAAAATCCGGGTAAATCAGAGAATTGGTATAGGGAAATATACTGCCTGTGCGGTGTGCGGGCAAATCAGAAAGTCCCCTATCGCGGCACCCGAACGGAGCAAAACTGTTAAATGGCTAATCTCAATAATAGCCGATCATAGGAAATCCTCAGAGAACTCTCTTGTAGTTCTTCTGTAATAGATATTCTTTAAATTACGCTCGTTTTGTTCATGATGTTAAATTACTTGGTAATTATTCAGTAGCATTGTCGTCTGGACTTGTCTTTAAAATTATAAGACAAGAAGAAGGACAAACCATGGACTTACAAGTGAGTGATTTTTCCTCTGTTTCATTTATAAAATCCCGGACCCATTTTGATGTTTAATAACTCATAAAATAATGATGATATAAACAAACTTACGGCCATTATTGATGGAATAACTTATATATTTTCCTTTTCAAGTTTGAATATCTTTACTTCTGTAAATATCGTCAGCGCGTGTGGTTAATTTCAGATAATTTCATTTTCCAGTCTAAATATCTGTACTTTTCTAAATATCGTCTGCTTATTAATTGCATTTTTCTCTCTTTTGTTTTTGGCAACAATTGCAATGTTATGCTTACTTTTGATGTGTTTGTTCTAGTACTTTTGTATGAGATGTTTTATTCGATCGGATATTAAGGAGAATGCATACACCACAAGAGAAAGCACAAATTTTATGGTGCTTCATAGAAACGAAATCCATAATGCAAACACAGAGAAATTGCACAAGAATTTACCAAAAATATTCTCCATCCAAAAGCAGCATCTTGCGGTGGAAAAAGAATTTTCTAGAAATGGAAGTATCGCAGATAAAAAACGTTCCGGACGTCCCTGCACAAGTGATTTTGATGTTGAGCGTGTCAGAGAGACGTTTTTACACAATCCTAGAAGATCTGTGAGATCAGCGGCAAGAGAATTGTATATGCCAATTTCGACGGTGTACAAGGTTATTAAGAAAAAATTAAGACCCCATGCTTACAAAAGTCAAATTGTTCAAGTTTTGGAACTGGACGACTTGCTTGCCGGTACCTGGCGTGAAATTGAATATGGACTTGATATTCTCCGTGCGACGAAAGGGGCACACGTGGAAGTTCATTGACAAGGGTCATGAAACTTTTTGAGTCTACCTAACCATTTATGTTATTAATTTTAATCTGTCTTTATTATTTTATGAGTTATTAAACATCAAAATGGGTCCGGGACTTTATAAACACCCTGTACATTAATTAAAATAAATTAAGCTACGAAAGCCAACAGCATTGACTCTTAAAGACATTTATGGAATGGTCAATTCTCAAATATCAACAGTTACGGAATTTATTTTGCTTGTATTCAAAGAATGAATACCTGATGTTTTGATAACAGATTTCTTGTCAAACATGACAGAAGATGTCCAAGGGTACATCGGTATGAAAAAACTCGAAATAGGTAGATATTTGCATGTCTTTTCTACACCGCCTTTTTTTTTCTAGTCTTAATTAAGGCTTATGGGAAACTTAGTGGATAACACTGTTGAACTACCAGTTCAACCTGAGTTTGAAGCCGGGCTAACGGAGAGGCTGTATGATGTATTCGCGATTTTCCTCTCGTGTATGTCAGCAGTCCCCTTTACAGAACACTGCACGAAGGAATCCTGCTCCTTAGCATAGCCGTCGTATGCTTTACCATAACCAATTAAACACAAAAACAAGGTTAATAAACGAAAGTAATACTATTTATAGAAATAAATCTAAATTTTCTCCGCAAATATAAAAAATTACCATCACTTAGGACATTAGATACCATACTCAGAGAAAAGCCTTTTATACACTTTTTAAAGTGCGAAGTGCAGGAAACGAACTCTTCATTGTCATTAAACGGGACCTAAATGAATTAAAATAAGGTATACGAGAGTTATCTAACTTGAAAACCATATTTATGTGGGTAGATTTGAGCAAGAAATAAAAGGGGTGAATAGACTGAAGATGCATTTTGGATAAGATTAAGAGCTTTTTTCATGCTCCTAATCTTTACATCGTTGTTTTTTTCTGTGTGTTTTCGTTATACATAATGACCCACATTTTCAGACCTTGAAAGATTTATTTTAATTAAAAGGACTGTGATTATGTTAAATCTGTTCTACTTTCCTACTCTTTAATCTGCTGCCACCAGAATATGTACACGAACAGGGTTTTAAAAAGAGCAGAATCTCAGTCAAAGAAGGAGGGCCTTAAAGGCAACTTTTCTGCGTATATCCAACGCGAAAAGGAGAGGAAAACCTTATCTGGCGAGTCTCTCCTTTTGGGTGTTGGGTGGCAGGTAATTTGTGCTTGAATTTTTCGTGGCTGTTGATAGGTCTAACTTGTGGATTGTATATAATATGAATCTACGTATTTTCTGTTATTTATATGGGTTCGTAGTTCAAGTTGAAATCTGGAATAATTTCTAATTTATGCTACTGCTGTGTTCATTCAGCTTTCTGAGATTGTAGTAAAAACTGGGACTAAAATTCTTCTTTCAAATCTAAAGGTTCAGTTATAAGTAATTTAGTTTATGTATTATAATTTATAAATTGTAAGTAGTATAGTTTAGTTTAAAGAAAAGTGTTGTAGATTGAGGATTGAACAATAATTATTGATAAGGGAGGAAAACTAAGTAGCTTAATTACATATTTCTTGCGATCCTTGAAGATTGAATACAAAAAATAAAATAAATAAATCTCAGATTGTAACAATCGCCTAAAAGGATCTGTTAAGGTATTTTATGCTCTTGCTGAGTCCAATGTCTAACAGTCTGCTATTTTACTCATTTTTGTTTTGCCTGTTTATTATTGAGCATCATTTTATTGTAAGCATTATAGAACTTTCACCATATGCAATTCAACAACAAAATCAAAAAAAAATTAAAGCAGCATAATAGTATGTGCTTAGGATATCCGACGTAGTATTAAGTGTTGGCATATTTTTTTCCTACTTTTTTCAGTCTTTTCACAATTTATGAATATCAGTGTTCGATTTTCTTAGTAAGATGACTTGTAAAACTTTTTTTGTGTGTCTTTTTATTACTAACAATTTATGTGTTAATTTTATTTACAAATAATCATATTCTTTGGACTTACGTTCATAAAATTCGATTCAACAGCAAAATCACAAAATATTTAAAAGAAGTACATCTTTAGAATTTCCTATATAAAGTCTCGCTCGGCGGATACAAAAATTTTTAATTCCAGACGATGTTGACACTACTCGCTTTTCAAATCGTTGAATTTGTTAACGAAAAATTCATTAAAATTTTACAAAATATGAAATCTATAATTCGAAATTCGGGCTTCTAAGTGCACATATTCGGGTGAAGAACAACGTTGTTCAAAATTTAGTGGCTCTAGGTACCGTCGTTTTTTACAATATGAGGATCATTTATGCAGATTCCTCATCATTTGATTTCTTGAAAAATAAAGCTGAACGCTAGTATTTGGTGGCAACAATTTGAAAAGTGATTCTCTGTTTATAGTAGACAACGCAAAACCCTGTTTCAAGACTAATAGTCCATTTGGGACAATGCCCATTTGGGATGAAAAACCATATAGTCTTGTCATATACATTCGAGCAATGATTATACGGTTTCCATGTCATTACCAAAATTACATAATTGAGTAAAGAACGCGAATGATATCATTGAATGACTGACTAATTACGCGAACAATGTAGAAATCAAGCATTGAAATAAAGAAAAATGGTATTTTTTTATAAAAAGAAATTTTTATTAACACGGTTCAAGGAAGTAGAGAAGCTAATGTCTTTTCCGAATATTCACTCTCTTCCTCATCCACAAATGTTACTTTTGCTTTCAGTCCTCTTCCTGCTTGAGCTTTCTCGTTTGTGTCGATGATGATGATGAATTCACGCTCGGCAGATGTCGCCACTGTACCTGGCGGTATATCTTCCCCGCAAAACCTGCATATTCAATGACAAATACCGAAAACGTAAAATCAATAAAAACTAATAAACAATAAAGAAAGAAAAAAATAAATGTAGAAATGCTTAGTGATTAGAGTATAAATTCAAAATCCTGGTTGAGAAAGTATTTTAAAGGAAAGCAGTTCTACTTTACATGAAACTAAAATTTTGAAATCATTAGATTTAAACTAGTCAATAAACAAAAAATTTGAAATACTCAAGTTTTAATGTATTACATTACGTATTAGGTAAAGAAAACATCAAATTTGAATATTAATGACGTTTGGTAAGGGCAAATGCGATTAAAATGAAGTCCCCTCAATACATTTGTTTACTGTGTTGTAATCAATACTCAAGTTTTTTCTTTCTACCGAAGGCGGATTACACGAATACAAACCGATTTCCCTTAAAGAATCCCTTACGAAAGCATCCCTTAGGAAAATAATTCTCCTATGCTCTTCCATAATCCAAATAACCTAATTTAATCGGAAATAGATTAACTGAAACACATCACATCCCTCCTGTACTTATATCTCAATAAATATCTGATGGTTTCATATATTAACTCGAATAATACGCAATAAATACGCTTTAATTTGATATAAATGAATAATCGCGAGTTATACTTTGCATAAAAATACACTACACACATTTTTTACACATTTTGTTTTGTTTGTGCTGTATTTTACACATTTTGTTGTATTATGTTTATGTTTACAGATTTTTTGGAACGATTTCGGGGACTTTTAATTAATGTTTAAAATGTAAAGAGCATTCTTTTAAATGTTCGATATGATAGCCTTTTTCCTAGACTATAAATGTGCATCGTAATTTATACGATAGAAGGACTTTTCGTAAAATTTCCAGGGGCATTGTCTTTCATTGCCCCTGTACCGCTTTTCAGAGTCCTTCAATCTTGGTGGGTTCGCACTTAGAAAGAACTCATTTCGAGAGACAAAAAGCACAATAGTCCGTAGTTGTCAATAGACTTCACAGGAATACATTGAAATGTATATATGCAATACCTGTATCAGTTTTCATTTTTTCAAGGAATGCAGTGGTACTTTTGAAGTACGGCTTGTTGCTTTGTCTTGATGAATTTTCACTCATTCATTAAGATAAAGAAATGGAATTTCTTTTGTAAACATCTTACGTAAAACGTTACCTTGAATAAGTAAAGTAACGCAGGAAACGTTAAGAAAGCGCCCTCTTGAGCGTAATATAAATTCTGAAAGCTTTCATACTTTTTTGGAGTCTTTTTTTCCTGTGTGTATTCTATATGTTATAATTCACATATATCTATGTACTTTTATGTTTTTAATTTAGTAGTTGAGTGGAGTTTACATTTTTTTCCACTCTTTTCATTTTAAATTTCCCGTTCTAACAGACTCCTAGGTTAGGTGTTAGAAAAATTAAATTCTGACATCTAATGTTTTGAGTACTTGTATTTTGTATCATTTTATTTTTATTACTTAGTTACCCTTACTTTAATTTATACATTTGAGCTAAAGTTTTTCTTAAAGTATGGTTTTTTTCCTTTTTCTGGAGAGATTTCACATTTTTTACAATTTTTAAATTTGCAAATCAGTCTTATCTCTTGAGATGAATAGATGAGTAAAATAACGCTAAAGTGCTTTAATTAATTTATATATTTCAGTACGATTTATCAACAAAGAGGGATTAAGTGTAGCTATTTTCCTAATTAGAAGCACACACACGCGCGCACACACACACACACACACACACACACACACACACACACACACACGTATATATGTAATTGAAAAAATGGAATTAAAACATCATAAATACATCCTATATTCGATTCGGAAAACCATATGTAATAATAAAAAACAGAAGCACAGTGACTAATTGCATAAAAAATGCAAAGAAGTTTACCTAGCACATGCGAGGGTTAACTACTATCAGTGCTTCAGAACACCAGTCTTATCCTATCATTGACATGAGTAATGTAAGCAACACTTACTAAAAGAGAAATCAGAGGGATAAAAAGAAGCTTTATTGAAAAAGTAGCATGGAGCGCAATGCGACTGAAGGCCAAAACATCCCTGTGATGGGTGTCCAGCAAGAAACATCCGGTCTTTAATAGGGGATATAATCTCCCCTGACTGCTAGGCAGGTTTCACATCATTTGTGCATGCTGGATATGTGGTTGTAAATGAGCTGTTGAGACACTGCTGCTCGTTCCTCTTGTAGCACCAATCGCAGTTTCGGAATCGTTACTGGCGATAAGTTACGTGCTGCCACGGGTCTCCCTAGTAAGTTCCGTACATGCTTGACTGGATTTAGATCCAGAGGCCTTGACGACCAATCCATGTGTTCAATATCTTCACTCTCCAACAGCTCTTCGACAGTAACTGTGCGATGAGGTGGAGCGTGTCGTCCATGAAGCGGAACTGAGGACCCATAGCCCTTGCGAAAAGACGCATGTAAGAAAGAAGAACCTCGTTACAATAGCAGTCCCAGGTGACGAACCTCCCTGGGAGAGATGACGGTCGGCCCGGCTACCAAGCATTATGTCTGCTCGAACGAGAACTCCGCGACCTCCAAAACAGTCCCTTTTGATGATGTTGATGGGGTTATTGTGTGTTCCCCGCTCTGTCCAGATGTGTATGTGTCTAGAATCGCAACTCAGACTAAATCTGCTCTCATCTGTAAAGAGTACTCGTCCCCATTCATTGTCTCTCCAATTTCGGTGTTCCCGGCACCACAGAGAACGCCTTCTCCGATGGGCAGGCGTTAGAGGTACACACCGTACAGGGCGTCGTGCAAACAGACCACCACCGTGCAGTCTTCTGGCCACGGTAAAACGCGATATCGGTCGTCCAGTCGCCTGTGTCGTGTGTCTAGCGATTTCTCCCGCTGTCTGCCGCCTGTTTCTTCTGGCCTGTAAGGCAATATACCGGTCATCTGCGGGTGTGGTTCCTCGTGGACGACCACTACTAAACCCCCGGATAGCTGTTTCTGTAGTTTGAAATTGTCTCCAAAGTCGTGAAACGATGCTGTGAGCAATTCCGAACTCTGCAGCCACACTTGTCACACTGCGGCCTTCCTCCAACTTCCCAATGATTCGACCTCGGGTAAAAGCATCCAGATGTCGTCTAACAGATTGATTATTCGCCATTTCTCGCTGAGGCAGCAACTCGGTGTGATTTTAACTGCTATACGGCGTGCAATCTCTTTGCCAGGAATACTGATCTTACACCGACAACATGCTTTGTACTACTCAGATACTCCCCCATTACGTCTACCTGCATATCTGCGCATGTGCTACCGTACATCACCTTACTTAATCTCCTGATTGGTCTTTCTGTCCGCTCTGCCTCTTCGTTCAGCCACACTTGTCAGACCGTCTCCTCGTCGTTCAGCTGAGATGCTAATTGTTCGACTTCGTCCTTAATTTTTGCACACCAGTGTAAAGGAAATATTGTAATCTCGAAAAATTCCGAGTATCATATTTCAACGAAAATATCCTTTTTGGCCGCTATCGAATACAATTTAGCGATGTTTTTGCGTGACATCCGTGTGTAAGGACAGAATAAAGGACTCTTTTGTTCGCCAAGCGAATCATAAAACTGATTTAAAATGGATTCAAAAGAAATTTTTGATGGCATCTCTACGTGCTTACGTATGTATGTATGTATCTCTCATAACTCAAAAACGAGAAGCCTCAGAAAGTTAAAATTTGTACATAAGACTGCTATAATATGCAGTTTTGCACCTCCCTTTTTAATTGCAATCGGCAGAACTAAATGTATATTAATATACATATATATACTCAATCTGCTACTCGGCTCAGTGAGCTCAGTTTTTGTTTATTCTTATATGTTGGTAAACTGTGCATTTTTTGCTTTAAAAATGATTGAAGTATGTTGTTCTTATCTTCCGGTTAAGATTTTTATGCCTTTGAAATAGCTGTAGAATGATCAATAATTTAAAAGTTGTTTAAGTGCCTCTAAGCCTGATTTTTGTTTACCGTAGCAACCATATTTGTTTACATTTGAAACTTAGCAGAATAGTGAATTCAGTTTCCGTACCAAAAAATTCTGCCTTGTTGCCTGCTGGCCGAATTGCTTCTTTTTGCACAGAAACTCTAATTTTAATTGTAAAAATTGTTTTTTTTATTGTTTTAACTGTATCTGGTGTTTTATTTTTTTTTTCTATATTTTTCAATTTTTAATGAAGATATTTTGAAGGTTTATGTATTTTTTCTATGCTGCGAACTGAGAACAGAAGTATCTGAATGAGAAATGTATCTCTAATGAAATTAGAGGAAATAAGCTTAAATGAAATGCAGCAAAAAGTGCGTATAAATCATGTGGTGTATATGTTACCGTTAAAGTATGAAATCCGTTATTTTATAGAATACCTAGTCATTCCATGAAATAACTGATCGTGTCCGTTAAAGTGTAAAACTCTCTTATATTTCATGGTTTAACTAGTTGTTTCATAGAATAACGGTCTGCAGCCCGTTAAAGTGTAAAATAATCTATATCATATATCTCGCTTTTTAGTATAAGGTACATTTACGTTTCGTTTAACAATATGGAATGTTCGTGTAAAAGCCAGTGTGTCAACAAAAAATGTTTTTCTTTTAGAAATAATGTTCTTTGTAATTCCAAGTGTCAAATTTTAAACTCCTTTTTTACTATTATTTTTGTATTTTTGGGTGATTTCTTTTCAGAGAACGTTGGGGCATATTCCTGAGTCATTGAGAACGGGAAGTAATTAATTTGGAAGAGGATTTTGCTACTACATTTATTTAAAGTTTGTTTTCGTAATATAATAATCAAGAAGAACGAAAGATATATTCAGAATGCCTTAGTTATGTGTTAAATGCTTTAAATAATTTCCACTGATGAGTTTGTTTGAACCATTAAACTTTAAATAATTAATTTGCAGATTTTCCTGAGTGTTTTTAAAAAATAAAAAGGTGCCTGTATATTTTAAAGAAATCTTTAACTAATACTTAGCACAAAATGCTTAATATACTCACTAATTGTTTCCTTAATCTAATATTGCAGTTAAAAAGTTTCTTAAATTTTCCAGGATTGTATAATCTCTATGGTAAACATTTTTGTATATTTTGTAAAATATTGTTACGAATTTTGTACATTGATAGATAATTTTAGTCAAAGTGTTGTATTTTTCTGTACAATGTAGCATGAAAAGCTTGAGAGAAACGATGCTCTGCCGGAAAAATAAGAACACAGGGTCACATCTATTTAACATTGAGTAAATGCCTATCTTGCTAATTTGGCGAGATATCGTCAAGCTGGCAGAGGTTTGGGAGTCTAACTTTTGTCGGCAAATTTGGCGAAAAATCGCCAAAAGCTGCCAAACATGTGGACCATTAGGCGACATTGTGGTCCAATCTCTGTATAACTGTAATGGATATTGTCATTCAATAAGTTGAATTGATTCCTATATTAGCCTGTAACCGTATCTGGCACTCATATGCCTTCCAGTAATTTCGAAAGGCAGAAAGTGTCGGAGCAGCCGAAAAAAAACTATATAAGACCAGAGGGAGCATCAGTTTCTCAGTTGCTGTTAGTTCAAAGCGACTTTGGAGTATTCAAATATCCATGACAGCTTCACCTTTTAGATGCGCTTTACATTGCATAGTGTTTAACGCTCTTAGTAGTTTGAAATGTAACTACAGATTGTAATCCTCTGTTATACTGTGAAGAGATGAACGAATATTTTTGTGGAAAGTTCAAGAACTATGAAGTGTTTCCTTTGATAAAATCAATTTCATCGATCTATCATCGGTTCTGTGTGCATTCAATCTATTACGAACCAGTATTCACTATACATATATACATATATATATATCAATCAATCTATCTAATCTAAATATATATATATCTTCAAGCAATATATACCATATACATATATACACACATAAAATTTACATATACATATATATATGTATGTGTGTGTGTGTTTATAAGACATAACAGAATTACGATGGCTGCTTTAAAAATAATTGGCGATCTCAAAATTAATGATCTTAGATTTGGTGCTGTCTCCCTAAATTCATCTGTTCTTCCAAATTCGAGAGCTTTCTATCGTTATGTAACGTTGTTTGAAAAAGGTAACTAAAAGTAAAATTAACCAATCACAGCTTTTGATTCACATATGCACCTACGCAGTATAAATTCTCCTTCGCGAGGAACTACGTTCCTTTTTCCTGATTTCTGCTATGCAAACAACTCTGCGCCGCTTATGCTTTTCTGTATGAAAAGACGTCGCATCTTTTTACCTGCGCTTATAAAAGTTATTGTATTTAGCGATGACTGAAAAGTAAGCTGCCATAAAGGCGATTTGAGATGTGTGAAAATAAAGATGGTGATGCTTCAATTCAGTTTTGTTATCTGCTTCATCAAGCCTTCACCCTCAGCCTTTAAAGTATCACATACATACACATATATATATAATATATATATAAGTGTGTGTTTTTTTTAACCTAATAAAAAAGGGTTGAGAATTTCATAAATACAATTGTTATCTACACATATATATATATATATATATATATATATATATAACATTCTCTCTTTTTTTTTGGTTGTTGTTAATTGATAGTAGATTGGTTTATCCCCTTGATAAGTCGATTAATCTGCTATCAATCACAATAACTGATTTTTCAATAGTTACTTTTGATTTTGGCATTTTTGCGGTTTAAGTTTTTCCTTTGCTGTTTTTAAAGCAAAGAAGGACTAGAAAATTCTATTTTAAAATTTTCACAAATGCCTTTTTAGATGATAGTTTTAAATTGAGTTTATGTTCCTTGGAGATGGTATATGGAAAGTTTTGTTATTATAATTTGTTGTGAATTATTGGTTTATTACTTTGCAGCTTTAGCGCAATTCTTGGGCTTTTTAACTTACTTTTAATTAGTTTTATTTTGAATTTATATTCAAACTAATAGCAGTTTTTAGTGCTATTTTAGTAACAGCCTGCTCTCTGTGTATTATCTCCAAGAAATTTTACAGTTTTGTCACCAATTTAGGCTAAATCTTCTTAAATATAATACTACATATTACAACAATCCTTTAACTTCCATCACTAAATACTTAAAAATACTTAAATAAATTCCAGTCATTTGGTTTTAAAATTTGGAAGCAAGTTGGTTAATTTCTACTTACTAGTTTGATTTTTAAATTTCTTTACTACAAGTGTTTAAATTTAAATTTTATGGATTATTTCATTTTTAGTCTTTTTTAAATTTATTATTTTTCAAAATTTGTTCTTAAATGTATACTTTTGTTTTTACTTTTATATTTGAGATGAAAAGAGAGTGTAGGGGATATGTCTTCTAAAGTAAGCATCTCGTTCAGTTTAACTGTGTTCTTAAGTGAGAAACTTTAATTTTAAAAGTTATTTGCCTTTTAACAGGATTCTTTTGATTTAAGTGGACTAATATCTTTATTTTGATTGAGTATCAATTGTGAATTATGATTTGAATCTAGCAAATAATTTGATGCTTACTTGGAAGTAAGATGAAATACTCTTTTTTTTTTTGGTTGTTGTTAATTGATAGTAGATTGGTTTATCCCTTTGATAAGTAGAGTAATCTGTTATCAATGATAATAAGTGGTTTTTCAATAGTTACTTCTGATTTTGGCATTTCTGCATTTTAAGTTTTTCCTTTACAGTTTTAAAACAGAGAAGTGTAGCATTCATTATTTTAATTAACCAAATTATTTTTAGTTTGAACTTTCCTATCGATA
>KK121567.1:422880-484220 GCA_000611955.2 Stegodyphus mimosarum | reverse complement strand
GTAAAACTTATTCTTTGCATCTAGTGAGACTTAAAACAATACAAAACAACTTACCACCTGTGGTGCTTTAGTGGTTTATTGGACCTACACGAAGCTACAACAGTAACTGTGACAAAGAGAACCCAGCTAACTTTCAAATCTTGCCAACCGTGACTACATCAGGCCTTTTAGGTTAGTTCTAATCAGCAGGTCTTTCTCTAGGCAAGCAGCAGCAGTGACAGGGCGATCTTTTATGAATCATGCTGAGTATGATCTAATTTTAATCAATGCCGCTTGACATAAAATCTACTTGCTATTTACTAAACCTCTAGACTGAGCAAGTATGCGACAAAAATGAAGCATTAAAAAAATCATCATAAAACTGTTAGCAAAATATAAATAAAATGTCACTTATTTTCTTTCAAATATGTCCAACTATTATAAATGTAAAATATTTAATGCTGCTTGATGCATTTTATAAAGTTGATTTTATTCTCAAACTTATTAATAATTTTGTTAATTAATTCATGTTTAATAATAATTCATCCTACTTACGGATCTATTCTCTTTTTAGGATGGTATTATAAAAATGAAGTTCAGGCATAGATAATATTTTTAATTGAATTTATTCAGTTTCCATTTGTTCATAGGTCCTTAATTTTTTTCATTAATGGTCCTTAAAAGTACTTAATTTCCATGCACAGAAATGTGTACGAACCCTGTAAATTGGGAATTGTATCGTCCGTTATCTTAGTCTTTCTCTCATGCGATTTTGCCCAAACTGTCTTTTAAAATGTTTGCCAGATAAGTAAAAAAATTGGTATTTTTCTGACCAAAAACTCTCAAAAATACATTCAGTGGCTCCCAAAAGTGTTCATACACTTATGATTTTCATTGAAATAGGGCAGTAAAAGTATGGCATTTTTAGAAAGCTAAAAGTGTAGAGAATTTGAAGATGCAAAAATCACAAATCAACATTTTTTGAAGATTTTGGTTTCTAACACCCCATGTTCTCACCACAAGTAGTTGGTGCTTTTGTAAGCACGAAGTTCGTGAAGTTAGAGTTGCTATAAGTAAGAAGGGCTTTTTACACACTTCCCTTGCTATATTGCTGTGCGAGAAGTTGCCATGTTGAACTCTGGGTTCTAGACAATTTCTATGAAAGCTGAGAAGACAAGATCTTTTACGGCTACTGAAAATTCATGTATGTTTAAACAAATTCTAAAACTGTAATCGTATAACTATGATGTTAATAAATAATACTCAGGCAAATTTTGAAAATCTATCATTTTTCCTCTTTAAACTCTTTGTTTGAACAGAAAACAAAAACTTGAAGAGAAACTAAAGAATCTCATTAGACGTTTTGTTATGAAAATTTATTCTTACAGTGGCTCCCAAAAGTGTTTGTACACTTACGATTTTCATTGAAATAGGGCTCTATCCATTAATTAAAAGTAAACTTTCTGAATGTGATTTTAATTATAAGATCTATAATCTATCCGTAACAAAATTACATGAAATATTTTTTAAATATAGTGAAACTTTATTTTTAAGAAATTAATAAAAAAAGACTAACATTTTATCTCGCAAAAGTATTCGTACACTTGAAAAAAATCTTGACATATTAGTAAATATTTTCATTTTTTGGTAAAGTAATATTTAGTAGGATATCGTTTAGCATCCACAGCAGCTTTTAAATGTATGGGAATAGATTTTACTAGTTTTTTTGCAATTTCTGTGTCGATGTTCATCCATTCTTCCATCATGACTGTTCTGAGTTCGCTTTTCGTTTTGATGTCATGTTTTCGTACTCCAACCTCCAGTTCTTTCCAAATGTGCTCTTTGGGTTTTAAATCTGGTGATTGAGGTGCTGTTTTCAAAACCTGTGGACGATTATAGAGACACCACAGATGAACGTTGAGAGCCGTATGCTTAGGGTCGTTATCATGATTAAAAATGAAGTTGTGTCCAATATCCAAATTTTGGGCTGAATTTTAAATTGTCTCTTAAAATATTTAAATAAAGAGAATGATTCATTATGCCATCAGTAAATACCAAATTACCTAGCCCTGATGCTGCCATGCTCTCCCACACAACACCTCCACCAACCGTTCCAACTAAGTTCTTAGAATGAAGTTCTTCATTTTCTCTTTTCCATACAGTTATTCGACCAAAAATGTTAAATTTGCTTTCGTCAGCAAATTTATTATTCCAGTACGTTTCGGGTGTATTTATTATTGATTTTGCGAATGAAAGCCCAAGCTTTTTGTTTTTCTTACTAAAAAAAATTTTTTAACGGCAGAAAGCCCCTGTAATCCAGCTTCTCTGATGACTTGTCGAACAGTTTCAGGTGAAACTGAAGTAGAAAACTTTGCATTAAATTCTGCAGAAACTTTTACAGCACTCAAACGTGGTTTTTTCAAAAATTTTCTGATAAATCTCTTGTCACGTTTAGTTAACTTTCACGGTCGACCTTTTCTTACCTTGTTTTCGATCTTGATTTTCTTCTTTAAAGCGTTTTATCATGCACTACACTGTAGAATGAGATAAATTAACTAATTCAGCGATATTTCGAATTGATTTACCACTGCTATGGTGAAAAATTATCAATTATCGAATCCTGTTTGTAATTTCCTTACGAGTGCATCCTATTTTTCAATAATAAGTAGAATGTTTTGAAGTAAACAACAAAAAATTAAAGCAGATTATTTTTTGAATGCCATCACAATGCGAAAATTAAAAAAAAGGCAAACGATAATTCTAATTTTGATTTTATCCAAAAATATTTCAGTGTACGAAGACTTTTGTGAGATAAAATATTTGTCATTTTTTGATTATTAATTTCTTAAAAATAAAGTTTCACTATATTTTAAAAATATTTCATGTAATTTTGTTACAAATAGATTATAGATCTTAGTATTAAAATCTCATTCAGAAAGTTTACTTTTAATTAATGGATAGAGCCATGTTTCAGTGAAAATCATAAGTGTACAAATACTTTTGGGAGCCACTGTGGGTTTGTTATCTGCAAATTTCATAACAATTAGCATAGTTAAAATTGTTATCTGGACCACAATTTTTTTATATCATTGCATAAACCCTCAATAAGGTGAATTTCTTAACCTTTTTTAAGATGTCAAAAGTATAAAAATGAATGAAAATTCTTAAGCAGTAAAAGATGGCTTTGTGCGTTACTTAATTTTTTTTTTTTTTTTTTTTTGTTTTTTGTTATTGCACTTAATTTATTGTAAAGTCATACTACTGTTAAAATTTTGCATGTTATAAAAATTTCGGTTAAAATATATCTGAGTGCTTTTCAGTGAAAATTGGTGATTGGCCAGCAAGGTACAATTTCAGGAGGGCTGCTATCCAAAATCAAAATAAGGCAAAGAATTGCGCAAACTCAGTGTCTATGTACACATCGATCTACTTTAACTTAACCAAAAAAAAAAGAAAAAAAAAAAATCAGAATTGCACGAACTCCGCATTGCTCACTGATTTGACTTTCTCCATATACATATTGATCTATTTTCATTTAAAAATCGAAGGAGCACCGAATTTTACACTAGAGCCAAACAAAAAATATATAATCTCAGCAAACTGCATTTTAAATTGAACAATGAAATAACATAAAAAAGCGTTACATACTGTCTTGCATCTACGCAACACACAAAGGAAATGTCCATTTAACCTTATTTAGAAATTTCTGTGTCTTCGGTTTGTGGCACACAAAGTTCCTTGAAAAGCAAGCATCCAAAAGCTTTCCTCAAACTATGTTTCCTTTTTAATGAACGCTTTATATGGTGAGCATTTGAACCTTTCTTGTATCGAAGTCATCTGAACGAGCATTTATGTTCGATCATATGCATTTCCTTCGTACAAACAGGACACTTATACTTTTGTTCAATTACATCCAACAAAGTTTCTTTTCTTCTGTCCTCAACCACGTCAAAGAAAAAAAAAAAACCTTGCGTTCTCTTGTTTTGTATTACGAAACACCTATTCTTCCACCGGCAGCCATTTTACAATGCAAAACACACAATATGCAACTTATATCCTAACTAACATCCAATGCAGTCATCTTGTAGTAATGCGTCCCTTACAAATAGGCCCACCAGCGGCCGAGCGGTAAAGACGCTGAACACTGGTAGTTCGGTCCGAGGTTCGAATCCCGCGAACGGGCTGGCTGCATGGGCGTTTTCGTGGTTTTCCCCATGTGTAACGTGTATACGAGCCAGTTTCCCTTAGAAAGTCCTCCACGAAGGCATCCCTCCCTTTAGGCAGATAGCCCTCGTGTGCTTTGCCATAATTGAATAACCTAACCTAACCTAACCCTTACAAATATTTTCCCATCGGTCAAATTTGCTGCAATCACATCATAATAAAGTATCCATAACCTTCAACTGCTCGGGTTACCATAAAAGAAACAACAACTTGGTGATAAATGGAACAACTTGGAGATAATTTAAGGGGCATTCTAAAATAATAAGCTAACCAAAATTTCAAAGCCATTTAACTGGAACTGAACATCTATATTATATTGTCAAAATGGGGATTTAATGTGTATTTTTTGAATGTTTTATATAAATAAAATATTTTTTTCACTTTTAAATTGACTGTTATTTCATAATTTAAATTTTATTTTAGGAGGCTGCTGTGGTTCATCAGAGAAACGAACTGTAGTTGGAGGATGGGCATGGGCTTGGTGGTTAGTCACCGATGTCCAAAGGTAAATTCTTGATGTTTTGTGCTTTTGTTTAAGGGGAAAGGATATAATGTGCATTTATTTATTATCTAAGTAAAATGACCATCGTATGTCACTATTATTGAGAGCTGTGAAGTTGAACAGCAAGAGCAGCCATGTTAGCTTTGAGAATTGTTTCTGTAGTAAATTTGTCTTTTTTGATAAGCTAGTTAGAGTTTGGTGTGTATTTTTTCTTCTGGGAATATTTGAAAATTTTCAAATTCTGCACTCCCAATAAATGCATACCTACAGTCCAAATGGAAGTAACAGTATATATATCGAGAAAAAGACAAGTTCTCTATTAAAATCAAGATTAAGTCCCAGGAATGTGTATGGTATGATAGTGAATATTTAGATATTTTTGTAGCATTATATGTTGTTAAAAATTTTAACAGGGTTAAGCAATTTTGAATTGGTGTTAGTAAATTACATACTAGTGAATCCACCTAATGTTATTTCATGATTCAAGTAGGTAATTAATAATTCAAATGAATCTACATTTATAATAATGTGCTACATTTAGAAGTGTTAATAAGAGAATAAGTGTTAAAGAAAAATTACGTATATTATGCTTTGCTTTATCCTTTCCTTCTTGCTTCTATCAAAAGTAGGAGGTGAGGTTTTGACCTCTATTTTTCTTGTTCATGATATTTCTAGGCTGGAGTGTTCAAAAGAAATGTACCAAAAAGTTTAAAAACAATCCATTTCCTTTATCCAGAAGAAGTATTTCTTATTTTATGTATTTCTTTGATTTCAAGCTAAAAAAATTCAAAAAATTGAAAATTAGTACATGCATTGTTTTTTAAGCAATTTTATTGAACGAAAAAGGCATTTTTTACTCTTTTCTTGAAAATTCTGCAATCATTAAGGGATTAATTCTTATATACTGCTGAGGTTTCTTCATTGCTACATATTGATTGAATTGCTACATATTTCAGCAATACACATTCTAGCAATATATATAGAATTTCTGTATTGTTACATATTGCTGGAAGATAAAAATATTTTAATTTAGGCAGTGGCAACATTTTTAATTATCAAGTTTGTTGATTAAATTCAAAAGACGAATATATTTTGTTTTGCTGAGGGCTAACACTTTTATATTGGTAAGTTTTCTGATTAAATTTGAAATGCAAATATCTTATACTTTGTTGAAAGGCAATGCAAAGCTTTCAGATCATTGAGTTAATTAAAAATTCCAAAAATTTACACAAAATGTGAAATAAAAATCAAATTTGAAATTCAAAATATAGGCACGATGTTATGTTCAGGTAGAGGACTGTGTTAAAGATTTGGTCGCAGGTGTTGCTATTTTTTCTACAGTGCGATAAATATACTTACTTGCATACACATTCTCCATTATTGAATAGTAAGTATTAGAAAAAATTTTGCCAAATATGGTGATCAGCATTTTTTCTTCTTTCTATATCTTTAGTGCTTACTTTTGATGTTTTTGTGGTAAAAAAAAAGTGTTACCAAAGAAATGTGATCCAGGATAACCAGTAAGTATAAAGGTAAAAAGGCTACTTTCAAGTTATCTACACCAACAACTAAAAAGTCGTGAGCTCTTTGCCGACTTTAGAGAACTTTTCAAACTTATTGGCAATTGATTTTTCACCAAGCTGATGTACGAAAGGCAACAGCCATTTTCAAAGTGCTGTTATTCTAAGGCTTCAGCTTAAAAGGAATCAATAAAATTGATAAAGCAAGAAACATTGGTAATAAGACTTCGCTTCTTGGAAATCTTTCTTTGTTGTTCTGTTCTTGACATGTGCACAGCAATCTGTTCTTTCCTTTAAAAAATTATAATTGCATGAATTCGGAATCATACAATATTTACATTGTGCACCAGCCAAAACAGACATGTGCTATATATATATCTGTGCTGAAACATAAATACTTTTTGGTGACATCGTTGGTTGCCACATAAATATTTTGGTGACATAATGCTTTGCCTTATGACTACTTTTTTGGTAGAGGGTAGAGGTAATCGGAAAGTACCCATAAATGTTATTCACTAGCTATTCTTTTTAAAAAGATTGTCAAACAATTGATGTTTATCAGCAGTCGTTATCAATATATCAAACAAAAATGTACTTAGCAGTTTTAAATATAAATTTTAACTATTAAGTAAGAGCTATGTTATGCTAAATTTTATGTATATTTTAATACCTTACTGTTTCTGGTTTTTCTAGAGGAAATTGCAGCAATTAATTTTTTTGTAAAAGAAATAGCAGAATTGCACAAATTGGGCATTGGGCACTCCTTGAAGGTCTAGGAGTGTCACCTGCCACAGCACATCATCCACACATCGTTGGGCCATCATAGTGTCGAATACAAACTAAAGGTGACTTGAAATTGTACATAATTGTGCTCCAAATCATAATGCCGCAATGTCATGTTCCGTAATTGCTATCGCATTGGACACGTGGCGGAGAAGCAGCAGCACAACTCATATGAGAACACTACCCTGTAACGAGTGCATACCACTAGCCATCAAACAACAGCAAATGGTTCTGTTCGCTGTAGGACATTCAGTGTGTCTTGAACATGCTGCAGAATGGAGGTAAAAGTGGCTAGTGAGTGTGCCACCACTTGTTGGCAGATGCGTCAATCTACGCATGCTGATATCACTATGGCTGCACTAGCAAACTTGTCACATTTCCTTGTTCTAATCATAATTGCCACAGCTAGTGCACTGTGGACTCGTCCAGGTGTGTGTCAGTTGAGATTGGCCTTATGGACCAACCTGCCCTTCTCAGTCCGATCATTATGCCCCGGATGAAATCATCTGTTTGCTGCAACTGCTCCTGCAGTGCATTCTTTATTATTATGCTGGCCCTCTGAGACAAGAACGAATTTTCTATGGTGATTTCCCTGAAAATATGAAATAATGGCACAAAAACTGAATATCTGCAGGTTCCTTCTCTTCTTCAGCGTGTTCTCGAGAACTGTGCATTTCACTTGATTTGCATAACTCTCGATGTGCATCTACCCTGAAATTTGCATAATTTCCGGGCTATTCCTTCTAGGCGTTGCATTTTCAATATCTGGTAATGTATATGAAAACAGCTATGTAATGTCCAGCTGCAGTTTGGGCATAAGTTGTTTAATGTGGCCATCTCATTAGCTTTTCCATTTTCTATGCATTTTACCTACTTTTAAACAATTGTTGTTATGAGTTGTTCATGCTAGAATAATGCATGGTTCATATGGGTCATTTAGTTTTTTTTTTTTTTTTAAATTTGTTTGTAAAATGTCCTTAATTTTGTTCATCTGATATTTCTGGCCCATTTCTATCGGTGCCATTTGAATGTGAATTAACATTCTGGATGAATATGGAATTCAGAGTGTGCCATTGGTAAGAGTTGTTGCAAAATGACATAAGCGATGAGGAACCCTCAGTTAGTCCGGAATGGAAGTTTTGAGATCCCTAATTGATTATTCACCCAACTTTTCATCAAATGTATTAATCAGCAAGAGTATTGTTTACGTGCATCTAAAATTTCACTGTTTCTTGAACTTCAGCCTTTATTTTCTGGCCACGTATCCACATACTGTCACAAAAGCATAACCTTCGAAAAATTTGAAGGTGGATTTCTGAAGATCAGTAGCATTGTCAGCAATGAGAAACAGTCGGTCAACCTGGAATTGAAATTTTGGAATGCTGAGTTGTTAACCCAAACTTTCAATGATTTCAAAACCTTCAATCATTCATACTTTCAGTGACTTTACCTGTGCTTTCAAATCTGATGTCATCATTAAAATTACTTTCTGTTTGCATTGGAAAAAGTGCTGAACTTTGCCTTCATCGCACAACCAGGTTTCAGCATTTGTATGATCTTCAGTAAAATCAACAGTTGGATTTTGTAAGGGTCACACTTTCAGCTGTTATGAGCGAATATAGGAATTCTTCAACAGTAGCATAGTTAGAGTAGGCCAAGCAGGGAGATCTACCCTTGGGTGTAGCATCCATAAAATTTTCTTTTCCTTGCAATGCAGAATCATTTACCTATATCTTTTAGGGGGCATGAAATCTTCAGTTGTTTCTGGAACCCTACCTATGCCACGGTTCTTCAAGAGGGAAGGGTAAAAAAACTTGAAAGCAAAATAAAGCATTTGAAAAAGGAACTATATTCTAAAAATATTTGCTGGTATTAGAGCAGTGTAAATCTGAGTAGGGTAGCATATTTACACAGATCTCGACTATCCCAGCTCTAGTGCCATTAAGAATCTTATAAAGCACCATTAGGATTCTTGACCAGTATTATCAGAAAGAAAAAAAAAAGTCTTGTCAGATTTAAAGAGGACTGTTGGTTGGCTGCTGAGGCAAATTTTCATAGATTACTGTCCTTATGCATTGGAAGGTTTGAGCAAGATATGCAGACAAGATTTAGACCCATAATTAGTAGCTAAAAATACAGAAAGATTCCATGACAAAAAACTTATATTTGCAATTTTTAATGAATGTTTTCATAATTTCTAAGAAGTTTTATGGTATTATGTAAAACAAGAATTTTGCATTAGTCACCCAAAGTGTGCCAGTTTAGCGACTCAACATTTTGGCAATTTTAAGGTCAATTTCTCTACAAAATTTTAATTTAGTTATCTAAAATTCATGACAATTTTTTGTAATAAATGTAATAAAGTTAGTATGAAATCATTCAAGTAATATATTAAAATTGTGTTTTAGGAAAATGGTATTAAAATGAGATCTTATTTCAATCTACAGTGTTCCAAAATATTTTCAAATTTTATTATTCTGTATCATTGACTTTATACTTTTTCTAATTATTTTGATTAACCTTCTGATATTATTCATCTCATAAAATTTGCAGGTGTGAAACATTTGAAATTCTGGTATTGTATGAGAAATTTTTGAAAAAAACAGTAAAAATAAAATTATTTGAATTTTAATAAAAGTAATTTTCTTGACAGTTATTTTTCTTATTACTTCCATGTACAAAGTAAAGGAATTGTTGTAATCATGAAAAATTTTGGGCATAATATTTCAGTAGAAATATTCATTTTGACCCCTATCAAATGCAGTTTAACAATGTTTTTTGACATCTGAATGTAAGGATGGAAAAAAGGACTTGGATTTTAAAATGGATTCAGAAGAGATTTTTTCATGACGTCTGCCCGTATGTGTTTACGTATCTCACGTAACTCAAAAAGGAGTAGCCTCAGAACATTGAAATTGTGTTTATAGGACTGCTATAACATGTAGTTGTGTACCTCCCTTTTTAGTTCAAATTAGCCACACCAAAAGTATATAAATAGATATATAATCGCTAATTTTTATAATTTAATATAATTTTTATTCTTATATGTAAGTAAATTGTGCATTGTTTGCTGTAAAAGTGATTGAATTATGTTGCTCTTATGTTTCGGTTAAGGTTTTTATGTCTTTAGTTAATCTGCATGCAAAAGTTGTACAATTATCAACAATTAAAAAATTTTTTAAGTGCAGCTAAGCTTAACAGAGCAACCATATTTCTTTACATTTGAAACTTAGTGGAATAGTGAATTAAGTCAGTTTCTACACCTTCAGCGTCTTTTTGCCAAGTTGGACCAAAAATAAACTTAGTTTTGTGCACCGAAAAATCTGCCTTGTTGCCTACTGACCAAATTGCTTGTTTTTTTTTTTTTGTAGGAACTCTAATTTTAATTGTAAAAAAGTTTTTTAAAATTGTTTTAACTGTATTTGACGTTTTATGTTTTTCTATATTTTTCAATTTTTAATGTAGGTTTTTTGTGTTTTATGTATTTTTGCTTTGTCGTGAAGTGAGAACTGAATTAAACAAGAAATATATCTCTAATGAAATTCAAGGAAATAAGTTTAAATGAAATTCAGTAAAATATGTGTGTAATTTAATAAGTCGTAGAAGAAAGTCTGGTGTTGGCTACAATGGATTTCTTTTTTTTCCCCTTTTCATCAGGGCTTAAATTCAGTTGGAGCCTAATTCATCCTGGTTTTGGCATTTCTCAGTTTTCATGTAAAGTTAGTTGGAGTACAGCCATTAACTTAATCCTAATTTTTATCTCTTTACTCTTTAATTATTTATTATTTTATGTTTGTTTCCCTTTTTTGATGATTTTCCATTAGGCTCCAGCATTTTTAATTTAAAAAATTAAACTCTAATTATTACTATTCATAAATATGAAAATTTGCAAAAGTGGTTTTAATCTTATATAGGCAAAACATCTTGAAATTTGCTATTGAAAATTGCCTATTCCAAAGATTTATTTCTCAGCATACTATATATAATTTCATGAAGTTTTCTGGAGTTAATATTGAAATTATGAGAAAAAAATCGTACTTAGTACATATTTTAATGACTTGTAAGTTTTTAGAAGAAAATTTTTTAATTAAATCTGGAAATAGAAAGATGAAAAGAAAAATTATTAAATAAATTGATTGATTACATGCAACAAAAAAGAAATTGTTCTTCAAAAGGAATATTGAGTATATTACTAAATTAGCAGTAGAGACTAGTAAGAATAATGATTTGGTTATTAGGGTAAGTGAATTTAAGAGTATTTAAAGGGAAGAGAATGCATGTAAATAAGCTAAAACATCGAAGAAAATTTCAAATTATAAACTCATTTTGTAGTGTTATGGAAATTTTTCATCTTTTAATGCATACTTTTTTAATATCTGTATAAACCAGCATAATTATGTGTAATGATCTGTTACTTAACTGCAGAATTTCTTTAGGTTGCTTTTAGTAGAGTTTTAATGAATAGTTAAAAAAAAAAATGTGGTCATGTAAATCTTAAAACTATGTTATCCTAAGTATAAAATAGATATTTTATAAGAAGATAGGAATTTAATATTAAAGGTATTACAATTTTTAACATATTTAATATCTGGATCTCCACACAACCAAAATAACAGAACTAAAAATCCCTCCTTGTAAAATTTAGGAATGGAGTGTATAATACTGGGTAATAAAAGGCAGGAGTGTAAAATTCAATTTTTCTCCAGACTTCTGTGAAAACACTTGCCATGTGTGGGTAGCTTAATGAAGGAATCTGCATAAAATAAGTTTCAAATAATAAATGCACGGGAAAATAAAATGGAAAAAGTGGTAATACAAATTAACTGGACCTAATAAAAAAATCAACACAAATATAATTTATTAATAACTTAGCCCTTTGAGGGAGAACCTATGTACAGTAGAGGAAAGAGAAAATTATGTGAATATTTAAAAAATTTTTGGAACCTTTTTCTGAAAAGCTAGGGGAAAAAATACATAAGCAAATATGATAGGCATTAATCCCCCCTCGACATTCCAAACGTTGATTGATGATATGATTGACTGAAAATCCTGACTCATGATTCTGTTATTATTATGGCTGAAGTTTAATAAAATTAATCGTTTGCCTGTATAATTTGAATTTATGTGAATCGTAAATGGAAGAAAAACTGCCTTGAATTTCTTTTAGAAAAAACTTATATTTATTATTTAGTCTTGTTGTTATTCAGAGTTAAAGTTGGATTAATTTATAAGAGCATAATAATTTTTCCATTCCAGATTGTCTCTTGAAGTGATGACTCTAACTCCTCTTTGTGAACATGTTGAAACAGCACAAGGTGTTCCTCTTACTGTGACAGGTGTAGCACAATGTAAAGTCATGACTCAGAAAGAATTTTTATCTACAGCGGCTGAGCAGTTCCTTGGCAAGAATGTCTCACATATTGAGTCTGTTATTCTTCAGACATTAGAAGGACATCTTCGAGCAATTTTGGGTAATTTAAATATTTTATATCCTTTAAGTAAAAGACTGATTTTATATCCTTGTTTTATTTTGGTTATGGTATATATATTTTGAAAAACAAACTATAGTGAAGTATGGTAACTTACTTAAAATTATGGTATATGTATTTTGAAATATACATTTTGAAACATAATGTAAATGTGCTCATATAATAAACTTTATAAATTCACTCCTCTATATAGCTTTTATATGTCTAAAGGAACTAAACTGAAATTAAAATAAGTAGGTTCCTCATCTTTACTTGATGGCAGATTCAAGTCTCGATAAAATTTAACTCGCATTTAGCATTTAAGTTTTCAGAAATACAGTTAAGCTTTGATAAAATGCCACTCATGTATCTTACTGATAAATGGTGTATTAAATACTGTAATTTTTAAATGTATGTTAGAAAAGGCTTTATCAAATTCAGAATTTATCTAATTAATGAAACTGAAATATTTTGATGTTCTCCCTCTAATAAATCCTGCCTGCATAATCAGTTAAGCTCTATTATGCATAATTCCTGTCCTTTTTATAGTATTAAAGCAGTTTGTCAGTATTGTATTTGAAACATTCTACAGGATTTGTATAGACCTTGGACTTTGGGAGGATAAAAAAGCTTGGTCCTTAAGACTATTGCATCGACTCTCCTGCTATAAAGCCATCACAGTACGTTTTCAGACTTGATTTTATAGTTATGTTAAATATTAGATTGTATTTAATAATATGCATTTTACATGTTTTTTAGACATTCTTAGAATGGTTTTGCAAGAATGAAAGCAATACATAGATAATTTATTCAGTTCTGTTTGCTGAGAGGTTCTTAAATTTTTCATTAGTGGTCTTTAAATATCCTTAATTTCCATTTAAAAAATGTGTCTGAATCATATTATGGCTCTGATAAGTAAGATTGTACGATGTCATGCTTGTCAGGTTGGAATGATTTATATTTCACATAAATCTAATTTTAACATTTTCAATATTTTTATAAACCTGACTTTATATGCTGAAATATTTACATAAGTTTAAAGAATATAATTTAAATGGCAGGTTTTCATGCCTTTAAACTCGGATGTTCTCAGAACATTACCAAAATTATAACAGCCTCAGTGGCTAAAAAAACCAATTCAAACTCGTGTGCAACCACTGTGAAATTTTCCAGACAATTGCAGCCTTTCAACTGCATGTCTTCCTTGCTGGCACTTTGCAGCAATAAGAAGACAGCTGATTAGCTGCTTGTGAAGTTACTCGATTTGAGAGAAAATTCAGCCGGATCAAGGACACAAATCGACTCATTCAGATGTTGTCGAAGATGTTGCCACTGCTATTATTAAGCAAGCAATGGATAATGTTGTAAGTTGTAGTAGTTCACGTGCAGTGTCATGGCACTTGGGTCTTCCTACAGTACAGTACAGTGCAGAACGTACTGAGAAAAATGGTGCAATTTTACTGTACTAAATTCGTCACAATCAGCAGTTGCCACCCATCAACAGGAAGAAGCAACTGATCTTTGCGTTGACATTTCTGTCTAGAGTTGAATATAACTGTCACATTTGGGACATGAAAAACTCTCCTACCTTCCAAGAGATTTCACTTCACTCATTGAAAGTTTAGTCTGATGTGGATTCTCAGCCACATTCATTCTTGGACCTTTCATTTTCCAAGAGGTTCATGCAGTGGCTCTGTGGCATGCACCGTGATGGCCAAAAGGTACCAAAACATGCTCGAAAATTTTGTTGTACCCCAAGCGCAACAGCATCAGTGTCTTCATTCAATTACCTTTATGCAAGATGGAGCATCTTCACACATTGGACTCTGTGTACAGCAGTTTCTTCAGCACTCATGAATAATTACTGTATCATTATAGCGTAATTATTCATGAGTTTTCAATAACTTGGCCATTTCGTTCTCCAGATCATAATCCCTGTGGTTTTTGGCTATGGGGTTACTTAAAAAATCTTTTTTATCGAGGACATCTGGTAACCTTGGCAGATTTGAAAGACAGTATCACTCTGCATATGAGAAGCATCTCAATTGACCAATTACTATTCACAGTTGAACATACTGTCCACAGACTATTATCTAATGAAAATGACCTTCAAAATTCCTCTGAAACAATTGATGTATGTTTGCCAGGATCTCTGTCAACTTTTATGATCAGTAGAGGAAAATATGCAGATGCCGATATATTTTGTAAAAATGCATGTATTTATCTAACACGTCAAAAAACTTGAAAATTATTTACCTTCTTAAACAAAACAAAAGCTAAATAAGCTGTTTATGAAAATGCTGTTATGTTCAGTACATACACAATATATTAACATCTAACACTTTGGAATTGAAAGATTTTATTGATTAGCTAATTTTTCTTTGTTTTCCTTCGTGGTATTGAAAAAGTAACTACAGATGCTATTTTTAATGATCTATCACTATGCGTCATTATAAACAATCTTGGTTCTTGCATGGAATATAAACAAACCAACTATTCATTAAATGCATTTAAATCAGAATTAAAATCTTTGGATTGTGTCACCTGTTAAAGCGCATTGATGTGCATGCAGAAAATGGTAAATAACTAGTAAATTTGCTTCAAATTATTATAAATCTAATGTATTTTTGCTAAAAAAATATATTTACATATACACATAGCAAAAACCAGGCTAATATTTTTGGAAAATCAATTTCATTTACTTCCAAAAATGAGCACGGATTACAGGCATTTGTTGATGTCATTGGTTATTAAATTTTACAATAATAACAAACACATAAAAAGTAACGTCTTTAGGAATTTTTAAATAGTGTGAAGAAGAATGGAATAAGGTACATGGATAAGTAATTGAGATATAGAGCTTTGAAAAATATGACAGACATATATTGTGGTGATGATTTAAATGTGCTTAGAGATCTTAATGTACTTCTAGAAATGTTATATTCAGGTCTGTTTAGTTTATGCTAAAGTGATTAATACCACTGATTATTAATTTAAAAGTAATTAAAAATTTTATAATAGAAATATAAAAGAGAAATGTTACTTTAACAAATTAAACTAAGTATTTATTCACAGGTCATTTAGCAGCAGATTTATCACTAGATTTTGCTTAGTCTTTTAAGTAGTTTATAGCAGAAGACGATTTCACTACATTTTTTAAATGTAAAGAATTTTTTAATTTATCGTGAATAAACAAAAGTCTAGAGAATTTTCATTGAACCTAGTAGCATTTGTAAATAATGCGATTGGGCAAATTATAATTATCTTTACTTACTCTATCCTTAAATTACATTTTCATGTAGAAACAGTATAAAATTTTGTTTGAGAAATATATGTTGATAAAAGAAGTTGGTATTTTATGTGAAGCTATGATATAAGGTATAGAGGTGAGATATGTTAAGATTTACTGTATATTCCAGTGTAAAATGCACACCTATAATTTCAAACTACATTTTTAGTTTTTTAGTATATTTGCTATATAATGTGTGCCATTTTCTTTGCAAAGAAACTTGAAAGATACATGTGAAATGCTTGTACCTTTTGAAGCCATTCATTCGAATATTTTTCTTAGGCTTTCGAACAATGGTATACTTTATTGATGAAGTGATAAGGGAAACATGTGTGGGGGAAATTCATTAGTGATAAATAATTCTGCAAAGAGGGTATGTTTTATCCAATGCAGGTGTTTACGAGAATGTTATTCTAGTGTTTCAAGAAAAGGGGTATATTATAAGGTAAGAATGCACTTCTGACCCGAATGAATTCTCAGAATCAGCAGTTGGACGTTTTCACTTTCTATGGTCATTTGAAGCCCTAACTTTGAAGTGAACATTGAAGGCAAGGAAGGAACAGGGAAGAAAAAGGAGGCGAAACGTGTCATGCCAGTCTAGAAATCGTGTCCTAGTAGATAATAAAAGCAGGGAATGTAATCAGACCCAATAAAATTCAAGTCGTTAAATGTCGTATATCTAACAATTTAGGTGGAATGGAAGATGATTATTTATGGATCTGAATAACAGTGATGGTGAAGGTGAAACAGAATTCATTGATATGCCTGAAGATATAACGGAAGACAAATATGAACTTTTCATGTTATCAGATAAGGAAATTTTTAAAATTTGTATCACTTCCCCATTTTTAAACCTATCATTTTTATATTCAACATATAACTTGCACCCATAAATTTTGATCTTAATTTCATATTAAAAGTGCGTGCTATATGTCAAAATATACACTTAGTCAAAATGTAGGTAAGACTTTGGCTCTTCCTTTTCATTTCATAATGTACTGTCATTTATTTGAATGAAATGTATAATCTAGCGTATAATGTTAAGTTATATGAAACTGAAACTACTTTTAATATATTTTGAAGAGAGAGGAATGTATTTTTTATTGTTTAAGATTAATTTAAATGTGTGATTTTTTAAAATACAATATAAATAAATGGAATTCAGTATTTAAACTTTTTCTATTATTAGGACTATATGCTTATTAAAGCAGTGATTATTAATATATTGAAATATTTATTATTTTTGTATTAAAATGAGTTTAATAAATTAGAAAAAATATTTTAAAATTTTCCTCCCAGTTTTTGCCGTTTTCTGCCAGTTTCAGTTCTCACTGGTAAGGCAAAAAGCTGACCTTTTTTAGAGTAGACATTAGACTGGTATATTTATAATTTTTTAAAAATTTAATAAAAGGAGAAAATATTTTACTGATGAAGAATACTGTGTGAGATTTCTAAAATTTTTAGTAATTGTGTAATTTTGAGATGGGAATTTTATTTAATAAGATCTTTATTCCAGGTACACTGACAGTTGAAGAAGTGTATAGAGATCGTGATCAATTTGCAACTCTTGTGCGAGAAGTTGCAGCTCCTGATGTTGGTCGCATGGGCATTGAAATTTTGAGTTTTACTATCAAAGATGTATTTGATAAAGTTGAATATTTAGCATCTCTAGGGAAAGCCAGAACTGCTGCGGTAAAGCGAGATGCTGATGTTGGTGTCGCTCAAGCTGAGAGAGACGCTGGCATTAGGGTATGTTATAATTTTTTAGAATTTAGTCTTTTTCGTGACTTTTAAGAGTATTTAATGAAAAATTTTATTTATGATCATTCACAGGAAGCAGAATGTGAAAAATCTGCTATGGATGTGAAATATGCAGCAAATACCAAAATTGAAGATTCACATCGTATGTTCCAGCTTCAAAAATCTAACTTTGATGCTGAAGTGAACACTAAGGTTTGCTCTCTTAAACTGTATTATCTTGAAATAATATTTAAAATTTATTATATTTCACTTTAGGAATTTTTCATGCACAGCATTATGTCTAGTTTATGAATGTATTAAATCTTTAGGTAATTTTGCTACAAAAGTTGTTACGTTTTTCAGTCTGAACAGGCTTTCTTTTTAAGTTTGCTCTTTTAAGATTTCCATCTAGTTCATTTTTGTGACATTTTCTATAATTGCAGTTATTGGTGAAAATTTGCATTTTGAATAAATGTGGAATTCACATCATGCAGTTCATAATAAGGCCGTAATAGACTGATAGTATATCCCAGCCAAATTGAATTTTTGTCAGAGTTGCTGCATGTGGCTTTGCATTTTTCTTCAATGGAATGCGTAAATTAGCTTTTATTCTGTATTCTAAAAAGAGTAATCACTTTGTGTACTGCATCGAGACTAATCTATGTCATATGCCTCTTACATAATTCTGATAATGTAAATGGAACTAAACCAACCAATAATAATTTTACAGCAGTATTAATTTATCCAATAAAAATAAAATAATGTATCTAGAACCAAAACTCAATCTAAATTAAGATTTCATCCTGAACATAACACACTCGCTTGCTACTCTTTGGCCTAGCTGGACTGTCTGCTGCTTCTTTCTTACTGCAAAGTTATCAAAAATGTAAACATTTTGAAATAGGCACAAATAATGTGCCAAGTTGTTTGTGGCCACGGCATGTTTACTGAAATAAAATAAATATTTAATCTGCTTCGACTGCCAGTTTCCTATTCATTGTGTATTCCGTCATTTCGGTATTCTATGCCATCAAAATTCTTGCTCTTCATTACGAATTCAACCTACATCCTATACTGTCAATACTGCAGAGTCCTTTTTTTATTAGTTATATATAGAATTATAGAATTTTTTTTACAGCCAAAATATTCCGAAACCATCTCCATGCAGCTGAAAAATTAATTATAAACTAAAAGTAATAAATTCTGAACCAACTGTACGAAAACATGAAATTTAAAATGAGTGCTCCCAAAATCCCCCATTTAAAAATGTCTTCAACTAATATTTTACCAAATAATGGAAAAGTGTTAACATCTTTGTTGAAAGAACAAATGGTTGAAATATAAAATGTGTAAAAAGAAATGCTTAGGGTTGCCCATTTCCACTGGCAATAGAAAGTTTTAACCCTTTGCACTCGGGGCCTTTTTCGTGCGGCGCATCACCAACTCGAGACATTTCACAGCCTTTTGGACGTATTTCTTACCAGTAACTTAAAAGCATTACACACACAAATTAATGTATAGAATTTTCATATTTTGACATTTTATATATCTTAAACCTTTATAAACGTAATTTTTTAAATATTAGTCTCTGTAATTTTTCTGTGTATGATATTTCATGTAACAATTCCCAAGATGCATGTCTGGCTTGTTGGGGCAAATGTTACAATAATATGTCGTTTGATGCCTTTTTCTGGGTTCATTTCTCCTAGAATAGACTTTGCTGCCCTTCCTAACTCCTGTTAGGGTATTGTGTAGTTTTCCATTCAAGCAGATCTTTGGAATTGGAGGTTGAAGTTGAAGCTCAATTACGTGGCTGGTGAAAATCTCCAGTCAATTGGTGGATTAATGTTTCAAATATTGCAAGTGACTAAGCAGTTTTTTGCTTCTCTGCTGTTTATTGGCTTTAATAAAATATATGAATTTATTGAACAATTTTCTAACCCCCCCCCAAAAAAAAAGTTTACGCCATCATTTCAGCGATTTTAAAAAAACAGTACATTGAGGCATGCTGATCTGCATGATCGACACCACCCATATGTTTGATATAATCTATTACTACATTAGGTTTCTTGATGGTAACTTCTATTCTGCCTTGCAAAATTTGTTTTATAGGAGTCATTCCTGTGTTGATCCAGTTACTCAAGCATGTGACAACCCTCTTGTCCTTCCATGCTAAAACTAATATATTTCTTTTCCGGTACACTACTGTCCAATTTTTTTCCTTTTTTTTCTTTTTTTAAATTCTGGTATGTCTTCTGTTAAGATAGTTCCTGTGAGGTGGCATTTTAATTTCAATAATTCTTCAGCCTAGATACAGGTTATATGATAATGGTCAGTGAACATGTGATACCCTTAAGTGCCAGGTGTTTTTTCCTGCAATGATATTCTCATTGATACTGGAATGGCAACTTATCAACTTTTCCGTTGCCAACCATCCGTAATGGATGAATGCAACAGATGTAACCAGTACTTGAGTCTGCTATCATAAACTCTGATACCTCATTTGGTTGGTTTCTTTGGATTTTTAAGTAATAAGTGAGATCCAACCTTTAAACTTGATCATAGATTCAACCACACAAATTTCTCTTCCTGGTGTAAAATACTTTAAAAATTTTGAATTTATATAATCAAGGAAGCAGCCTATTAGCTGTAAGCGTGTTTGTCGACCGTCTTTGGATTGTCTTTAGATGAAGCATCCAAAAAATCTGATTGAATCTATCTTTCAGGAACTTGCTCGAAGAAAAAGGGATGTAGCTGACATCATTCCGTGACCGATATTCTTCTAAATTTATTTGCAAATGCCATTTTCCGCACATTTATTATAACACCAATAAATGTCCCCATTTCTTCAATAGTTACATTCCGTCAATTTCGCCATATCAAGTACACTGATAATGTCTTTCCTTCTAACTTTTTTTAGTATAATTATTAGCTTCAATAATTATTTCATTCACCAGTTCATTAGTAACAAAGAGTTTAAAAAAATGCAGTGGCTCTTTCATATATGGTAATACGTGCTGTCCTCCAGTAATGTTGTCAGTTATGAATGGTATTCTTGACTGTATTTATTCAGATTCAGTATAAATAATCCACTCAGAACATTCAGATTGTGAAGCTTTTGTAATATCAGTATCACTGTCAGATTCACTTTCTATTACTCTGATTTTTGCCTTCTAACACCTCTTACTTCATCACTATCGGGACCACTGTTGTTATTCTCTGTATTGTCAAGCTCTCAGTGTAGAGGTGTAATTTCCTCATTAAGCAACGTAAAATCGAATTCGTCTTCACCTGAACTTATTTCAGTATTACGTTTCATGTTTTTAAGGATAAAAAACTGTAGTAGTCTCTCTGCCACAACAGTCAGGTTTGAACTAATACATTCCGGTACATGGTTGCGGACTAATTTTAAGTAAGGTTAGTCCACAATTTTGATCTCCATTTAAAGGGGTATCATTTTAAACTTCATAAGATTATACAGAAAGAGCATAAGAACCTGCTTCAAAGAAACTAAATGTAAACAGTTATTGCCGCGCATCGAGTTTCCGCATCAAACTAAGAGGTGAGCGAGAGTCAGTTCTCAAGTTGCGGCATCAAATCACATGGCGAGTGAGAGTCACCGCTCGAGTGCAAAGGGTTAAATCTCCCATAGGTAAATTCACAGTAAGATTAAAAAAAAAAGTATTAAAGCAGTGCAAGTCAAAAAAAGAAATAGACAGATGTTGGAAAAGAATTAAATTTTCATGCCATGGCTTATCATGCTTTGAAATATAGTAGGACCTGAGTTAATAAAAGTAAAGTCAAGAAATGTTATACAGTAATTACATATTTACAGTATAAATCCTTTTAACTTATCCTTCTTGTATTTGAGCTTTCAAATAAAAAATTCATTACCTTAAAAAATTTATAGGTTGTAGACCACTCTAGCTTTTTTTAAGTTGACTCTAAATGAAGTTAATGGGAATTTTATTTTCTTGTACAAAAAATTTTACTACTTTTAGATTACAAATGTTTTTATCCAGGTAATCTAGAACTGCTTCTTATTTGTCTTGTTTAGTTTTAAACAGTTGGGTTAAATGTTGCTTATTACAATAAGTTAAATGTAATTATATCATCTGTATATCTGAATGTATGAAAAAATTTATTGTAATCATTTGAAAGGTTTTTAATGAACTTGTACTGTTTACGAAATAGAGGTTACATAAGTGTGTTGAGTAAAAACTTCCCATTAGAATACTGTTTGTTTGCAGGTGAAAAGTGTTTGCCTGCTTGGTAAAGGTAGTTATTAATAAGGGAAGAAATGTATTCTTTTAAAATCTGTATAGTTGTGCACACACACACACACACACAGAAAAAAAAAAAAAGAGAGAGAGAGAAGAAAGGAAAAGAGAAGCTGTTGCTTTTGAACTTAGTCCCAAAGTAGCCATGTAGATGCTAAATCGAACTAATTAAAAATAGCACAAGATCCTAAACTGACAAAGAAAGAAATGTAAGATACGTAGATAGAAGAGACTAGTGCTGTCAAGCTGGTTAATAGAGTACATACAATCAAGGTATCACAATTAAAGGCAAATATGAGTTGACAGGGAGTCATAACGAATTATTAAAAAATGTAATCCTACAAAATACGAAGTACTAAAATACAAATCCTATTAAAATACAGAAGAGAATCAAGTACCAAATGCCAGCAAGAACTGCCACGAAGTAAAATACCCCGAATGTACATCACAAAGTGCGTTCACTACTAGTTTCCTCGCCACTGAATATTTCGTCAAAAATATTTATCATCACAAAGATTTTGTCTATTGGAGTTGTGGCTGCCTTGATTTCCCCAAGCTTTCCTAAAATAGTTTTAATAATGTCAATAGTTTAATAATGTTGCACTCATCTGATGAATGGTTAAAAACTGAAAATAGGTTGCACTGGGCCACACCACTTTTGAACTTGTATGGTTTTACTATTACTATAAAATACAGTACTTTTACAATATCATAAATTTTTTCAGATCCTGGCTCATTTACCAGCTGTATTTGAAACAAGGGCATAGGAACTCGAGTCCTGAATTTAATCATCTCGGTAACCTTTAGGATGTCAAATTCTTCCTTGAAAAGTTCCTCCTTGATCTCATCAACTGAACAATTAGAGGAGATAACTACTTTCAAGGGTTTAACTTTCTTCTGGTACGCTGCATAATGCTGAATATTGTTTTGAGTTAAGAAGTTATGTTCTGATGATCGTCGATGCTGGCAGGGATGACTTTAAGAAACTCTCTGTAGATGCGTGCAGTAAATTATTAATTATTGACGAAGTCACTGAATTTAATGGGGGCAATAATGGTAATTAGTTTCATTCTAACAACTGGGGAGGCGGGCTCCATACTGTGCAGGGCTAAAACCTTATCTGCCTTTCCATTATCGATATTTGTAACTAACATTATCAATGTCACAAATAACACTCTCCTTACTTTTAGTATTAACATTGTTGGAATCACTGAGTACATTAAATTTATTACTCACATCCAGATTTAAAAAAAAAAAAATGCTTAATTTGGTGAGGCATGTGGTCTTCCTCAGGCAGGTTAAACCATCTTTATCATGGGTACATTTTTTAGTAATCAAATTCTTTTTCTTTCCAATAGAACCTCTTCCAGACATCTTTTGCATGCTCTCTTTAAGAACATCTGCATTTTTAGTATGCTTGTCTGGAGCCTTAGAAACCTTACTCGAACTGGGGGGGGTGACTACATTACTGGGGCCAGCAACATTTTCAACATTTGCATCGGTGATTTAATAAACCAACAATCTGCCCACATACTATATCCGAATGTAGGTTCTTTTCCTTAAGGTATTTATCCTGTATTATGTCTAGATTTCCTGCAATTATATGTTTATTTATGTATGGTAGAAATTTCTCTTCACTACAATATCAGGTTGCTGAAAAATCTCCTTTATGGTGGTTGGTAATGTAACTACTTGGTTTTTGTATATAAAGCAGACTATTATTTTAGATTCTATTGCTAGAAAATTTTATCATGCTTGTTTAAAAATCCTGTGTAGATTGAGATAGTAAACACTCTTTACCTGCAAACAAATGGTTTTCCAATGGGAAGTTCTTATTCGACACATTATGCACTGAAATCAAACAGCAAGAGATTCTACTTCTTACCAAAATTTTACCAAAAAAAAATAAAATTCCAATTAACTTCATTTATAGTAAACAACATTACAGTCAACTTAAAAAAGCTGGAGTGGTCTATACCCTATAAATTTTTTTAAGGTAATGAATTTTTTATTTGAAAGCTCAAATAAGAGAAGAAATTAAAAGGATTTATAGTGTAGTTATGTAAATATATAATTACTGTACAATATTTCTTGACTTTTATTAACTGAGGCCCTACTATATTTAAGTCATCATTATAAGCACATGGCATGAAAATTTCATTCTTTTCTGACATCTGTCCTCTTTTTCTTACATGCATTGCTTTAATGATTTCTAATTTTGTTTTTAAAACAAAAAAAATCTTGCTGTGAATTCACCTTATGGGAAAAAACTTTCCATCCCCATTTTGTATCGCTAGAAGTGCCAAAGGGGCAACCCTAAGCATCTCTTTTCGCATATTTTGAATTTCATCTGTTTGCTCTATCAACAAAGATAAGTTACCACTTTTCAGTCTTTGATAAAATATTTGCTCTCAGTTAATAATTTAGTAAATATGACTTGGAATTCTTTCTCTAGATTTTGCAGATTATTACATTTTGGTGGATTTTAATATTAGCAAATCATATATATTACTATAGCCTTTTAGAAAACATGAATTTGTTTCATTTAAATTTATATTTTTGTATATTTCATATGAAAGGAAGGCAGCTGTGTAGAGGAAGTATTCAGAATTTTTGGATGAACTATAATAGTTAATAATTGAAAATGGTTCATCAGTTAATTTTGGATGAACAGAAACACTGTGGTTTTCCTAGGAAAAATAGTTCAAGTGAGATCTGATCCATCTCCTTTTGATAACGCTGAATCGGATTTTAACTGTATCCATTTTCTATATATTACACTCATGTCCAAAATTATCTTTACATACCTAAAAATGATGATATTCAATGAAATATCGAATCAATGTGATACGCATTTGCAGGGAATGTGTGAAAACCAAGCCTAATTAGCATTATCCAATCAAAAGTAATCAAACTTTTTGTGATATGCAAATCTAGGCGTTACGTCATCCAAGGGTGAATCAATCGCTTTGCGCAAACTGAATATTTGAGTGAATTTCTGCAACATAGCGTTTGATTTCAGTGTGTAGGGACTCAAAGCGGTTTGTTATGGCTTCGAAGTATCATTTGGAAGAATCTGTAAAGTGGCGAATTATCGGCCATTTAGAAGCAGGGCAGTCAATCGTGGAAACAACCACATGTCTGAATATTTAAAGACAGACAGTCTCTAAGCTATGGAAACAGTTTCAAAATGATGGAAGTGTTGTAAGGAGGCCTGGAATAGGTCGGAAACGAATGGCAACTGCTTCTGAAGATCGGTATCTGGCATTAACTGCCCGTCGTAACAGAAAGGCTACTGCTTGCCAGTTAAGTTCCGAGCTTGCAGCTGCCACTGGAACTGTTGCATCACGGCAAACAATATACAGAAGGCTTAATGAAAAAGGCCTTTATGCCAGAAAGCCAAGGGTATGTGTTTTACTGTCTTCACAGAAAAAGAGGGATCGCTTTAATTGGTGTAAAGAACATCAAAACTGGACTGAGCATCAATGGTCCCATGTTCTCTTTACTGATGAGTCGCGGTTTAGTTTAACTGGTGATTCTAAACGTGTTTACATCTGGAGGGAGTCAGGAACACGAAATGATCCCTCGAACATTGTGGAACGTGACCGTTTCGGTAGTGGAGGTGTGATGGTATGGGGTGGAATAATGATCGATGGACGTACGCCCCTACACGTGTTCAGCAGCGGATCTGTGACAGGCCAGATATATTGGGATGAGGTCTTAGATCCTTATGTAAGACTTTTCAGGGGTGCATATGGACCTGACTTTTTATTTATGGATGATAATGCTCGTCCACATCGAGCAAACCTCGTTGATGAATTCCTTGAAAGTGAAGACATTAAGCGAATACCTTAGCCACCAAACTCTCCTGACCTTAACTCGATAGAGAATTATGGGACTACCTTGGAAGAGCAATTGCACATATACATCCTCCTAGAGATGTAAATTCTCTGAAGACGGCATTGCTGGAAGAGTGGAGATTAATTCCCCAAACTGTGAGGTGGAAGCCTTTTTTTATTGGGATATTTCAGGATAGCACTGGTTTTACACGCACGCGCATGCACATCCTTGAAGCTACAGAGCTTTCTTTTATTCTACAGTTTTGAGAAAAACCCTGTATTTTTCTGGTCAATTTTATGCATGCATTAATCTCAAGTAAATGCAAATTTAAGTTTAAAAGTATTAGATTGCTGAACATTGCTTAATCAGAGGTGGTAGGGGGGAACCTCTGTATATTTTTAATGACTTTGGTAATTAATATGTTATCCTTAACTTTGAAACCATTAGTTTACATTAATATGTATTTACAATTGTTTTTAGAAAGCAGAGGCACAGCTTGCTTATGAGCTACAAGCAGCCAAAATGAAACAAAAAATACGTAGCGAAGAAATAGAAATTGAGGTTGTTGAAAGAAGGAAGCAAATAGCTATTCAAGAAAAAGAAATCCTCCGTAAAGAAAAAGAGTTAAGTGCTACTGTCAGGCTTCCAGCAGAAGCTGAAGCCTTTAGAGTTGAAATGATTGCTCAGGGCAAAAGGTAAGCAACATTGTATTGATAGCTAACTCTCCTGATTTTTCATCACATCTTGTGGTATAACATAGAATATCTTTAATTGTCAGCCTTTTTTCTAAAGAAAATGTTTTCTAGCAATGAATAAAATTTTCAAATTAACAACATTCAAGTTACGTAAATTCTATTGCCTGACCTCTAAGAATTCTCAGTACATTTTTTATTAAATTTGAGTGGATCTGATTTATCTGCTATAGACATTTTTAGAAGTTTGCTATGCAGGTACCAGTGCTTAATCAATTTATATTTGTATTTAATTTAAATTTATCCATATGATAGTCTATACCAAACATGGCCAAACTGCGGCTCTCTGACACCTTAACCGCTGCTCGCAATATAATTGCGATCATTCGCCATCTGAAATGCAACTTGTTTTGAATAAATACAGTTTAATTTTTAAATTTTTTTTAGTGATGTGCCCAGACTTCCTTATCTATGTCCAAAATTATCGAGACTATTTGAGAGATAATTTCGAGATTTTTAATTGATGCACAGTGTAGTGATTACTAAAAACTTTTGGCAGATTCTGTTAGATGCCATGCTGAAATGCTGTATCAGTCAGGCCTCATGAGAGATACTGATTATTCAAATACCACTAAAATTGCAGTCATATTCTTTTTTTGGTGAATTCCTCTACACTGGACATCAATAAAAGTATTATTCCATAGTTTTGGGAAAAAATTTTTAACTATTCCTTAGGTTAGGAACCAAAGATTCGAATGATCTCAATATGTTAGTCCTTGTGTTAATTGTGTGGAAAAGAAATTACTTTTTAATCAAAAGCCTAAACAAGTTAATGCCTTATTTTTAAATAAATATTCTTTCTCGAATAACAGTTTCTCTGCAGTGCGTGTTGTTGTATATAATTAAATTTATCCTTTCTAAAAGACTGCTCACAAGTTAAAAAAAAAGCACTCAATTCTCTTTTCTATAATGATTTCTAATTTACTCAAATAACATTTTTTATGTAACTGTAGACCAATTAATATGCTTCTAATCCATTTTACTTCTACTAAAATAAAACAATAATTATAAATGGATAGGTATAAAGGAAATCGGGAAAAAATATTTGCTTTCTCTACCTGAAGAAAAAATGCTCAGTTGCCTAGTACAAAAGTTAAATTTTTTTTTATGTTCTTGGGACTTAACTTTTCTGAACACAAAACAGTAGATATAAGATGTATTTATTCATATTTATATGTAATCATTTTAATCATATTCATTAATTTACTTCAAAAGTTTCTTTATATTCAAAATTTATCTCATCATTTTAAAAACAATATAAATTTGGACTTGCAGCTCTCGAACTTTCATAAAATCTGTCATGTGGCTCCCTTCGTCTTGAAGTTTGGCCATCCCTGGTCTATAGATTATTAATTTTATTTTCACCATATTTAAAAGCACTTTGACGAGCAAAAGCTTTCCTTTCTTGTTCCGTCTTTTCTCAATGTAATGTAAGAAAAACTTATGTTCTGGTTAAGGTTTTTATGCCTTAAATCTACATGCAATAGTTGTAGAATTGTCAAGAATACGTGAAACTAAGCTCAATCAAGCTGCCATTTGTTTACATTTGAAACTTTTAGTAGAATTATGAATTAAGTCAGTTTGTGCAACTTCAGTGTCTTTTTGCTGAGTGGGACCAAAAGTAAACTTTAATTTTGTGCACCGAAAAATCTGTCTTCTTGCCCGCTTGGCTGAATTGCTTGTTTTCGCATACAATCCCTAATTTTAATTGTATTTTTTTAACTGTATTTGGTGTTATGTTTTCTGTATTTCACAATTTTTAATGAAAATGCTTTGAGTTTTTATTAGCTGCCACAAAATGAGAGCTAAATTAATTGAGTGAAAAATATATCTCTAATGAAATTCAGGCAAAAAAATGTATATAATTTAATAGGCTGTACAAGGAAGACATGTGATGTCCACATCAAATATTTTATATTTCAAGTTTGGGAGCTATATTTTATTAAAAATCAGCTTTTATATGAGTGCAATCTGCTTTTATATCCCTAAAATAATGATCCACAGTTCTAGCTGGATGTTGCAGTCTGTTTGAAAAGGGTTGTTGCAAGGATGATTTTGAATGTCAATGTTTATACAGTGAAAGCTCGACTGCCCTGAAACCTGGGGATATGCAGAATACATGAAAATTATGGATAATTCAAGAATGTAAAAAATGCAATTCATGGTAAAAAAACAAATAATTCAAAGGAATTGTCAGTCTAAAATTAGGCATTTTTGTTATCAGTATGAGTATTATAAGCCTATATTTGTTATGCAAGATGAAAAAAAGCCTTTCAGACATAAAAGCTGTTTTTTTTATGAGCCTTGACAGGAAACAAAAAGCAACTTATGAATACTTACCCATTATGAAATACTGTCAGCCATGAAAGTTGTTGGAAATCCTACAAAACTTACACCAATCATTCCAGCGGACATTTAGAAAAACTGTTCAGTCTTTAATTAGATAATTAAGAAATAAGTTATGATCTAGCATATAAAAAACTTAAATTACTTGTCATAATTATTTATGGTACATCACCATTGTTTTTCTGCTTTCAAGTTAAGTTACATATTATGTTCATTATGCACACTTTTCTTGATGCCTGAATCCCTGGATTTTGTAAGCACTGTACTGCCTGCCATTCTGTGTGCAAATGGGGTGGCTGGAGTGTTCATGGTTTTTTACGATGTGCAGTGTAGATGTGATACAGTTTTATTTAAATTCTCCATGAAGGCATCCTTTTCCTTATCCTTGAGTTGCTTTGCCTTAGTCCATTTCCTAACCATTTTGAGTAGGCTTTAAATTTTTTTTTTTTTTTTTTTTTTTTCAAAATGCAAGTGGGAAACAGAAAATCCTTCTTTACAAAAACTAAATCTGCTTATCTAGAATGAGTTTACTTCAAATCGAAGTGAAAATCTTGATTATATCTTGATGTCATGCTTATCTGTTATTGGCACTAAATCATGCTGTTTGGTGATAGTTTTTGTTTTTTTATTTAAAAAATTTTCTGAAATTTTAAAATATGCTGCTTACTTGAGCATTCTGGATACTTGAATGCCAAAGTGATCAGGCTTTTACTTTATTTCAAGACATAGTAGTAACCTTTGAAGATGAATCTTTGTGAATGGTTTTATTGTATTTGCCCATTTAAATATACTTCAAGTATTTTTTCTTTTTAAATTTATGGTTGCTTAAGTCCTGTCTTCTGTGATAATACATATTGCATGAATTTCTTCTTCATTTATAATGCAAAATGGACTTTTTTCTTACTACTGTATAATTTTTAATGTTGTATTAAAAATAAGCATTTTTAAAAAAGAATAAATGATTGGCTCTAGATCCTGAAATATTATGAAGTAGGGTAGTTCTAGAACTTCAGTTATTTATGGAATGAATTACTGAAGTAGAATCTGGAGATCTATTGGAAATGTCTGTAGTTTTCTTCATAGATTTGCAATATAATAAACAGTACAGTATTAAAAAATGACAACTTATGATAGTTCACAAATCGGCTTACTTGGAAGAGAATTAAGGATACTGTTGATGAACTGTAAATAATTGCATGTTAAGTGATATTTAGTTTCTTATTAATTTTCACCTTTTTTTTTTTTTTATAAAATGACATCTCTGCCTTGGTCCTACATTAATAAAATTTAATTTTATGCGTAACTTAGGATAACATTGTGTTCAGAGCAGAGAAATGCAAATATGGAAACAGGATTTATTTCAAAATATTTTAAAGGAAATTTGTGTTTATTTTATATGCATTTTTTATTCATTGTTAGAACACAAACCATGGATGTAGCAAGGGCTGATGCTGAAAAAATTAAAATGATTGGAGCTGCAGAAGCATATGCTATAGAAGCTGTAGGTAAAGCAGAAGCTGAGCAAATGAGGATGAAAGCAGCTGCCTATAAACAATATGGTGATGCTGCAGTAATGAGTTTAGTATTGGAATCATTACCAAAGGTATGCACGCACAATTTATATTTTTGTATTCTGTAAACATGGGAGAAAATGAAAGGAAAACTTGAAAATTTGGGAAAAAAATCTTTCTGTAAAATTTATTTTATTTCAATTGAATTAAGATTTTAAATTGAAAGTTACAAGATAAACAATGCACATTTAATTTTACTATTACTGTGAAATGATGAAAGAAAAGTACAGATTTCAGTTGTGAAGTTGTAACTTTTAACTTAAGATTTATAGAGTATTTAAAAAACTATTCCAAGGCTTCAGCACCTGAAATGCCCGTTTTCACAATTATTATTTATTTGTTCTTCCTCAAATAAAGATAGATAAAAATAAGGGTAGGATAGCTTGTCATTTCTTGATTTTCATTTTGGGCAAAACTCGGTCAGTATGAATAAAAGAATTTCATTGTCATGGTTTCTTTATTTCATGTGCAATGTCCAAGATTTTATATATTTTTAACTGAGCTTTGATATCTTAGTTCTTTTATTTTGGTTTCATTTTTAGCTTTTCTAAAGTTTAATGGCGAAAGTGTTAGTTTTAATCTATAATCAGAATTAAGTATGGATTATTTGCTAGAATTTTTTCCATTTATTTGTTTCTGCATTTTAAATGTTATATTGAACGTACCTTATATTAAAGATAACAGAAATTATAAATATTAAATTTTAATATTGTATTGTTATACAAAAACTCTATTTAGATCTTCATCTGATGTCTGGAAGTTAGTCCAATTGCTGAGTTCAAATTTTGACTTGGATTCAATGATTATAAATTTTAAACATTTACACCTATCTAGAATAATGCCAAAATGGTACTAAAGAGACACAAGGAAATTGAAAAGTATGTCAGATTCACTGTATACGTTTAGATTTATGTAGATCAGATGTACTGAAAAAATCATTCTTTGGAAAGATCTGGTGTACATATTTTATAGGAAATTACTGTAAATATTAGACAAATAATTTCATTAGCTGCTTTTATTGCCATCTGAATTTTAAGAGCGAGAATGTTATCTTGGTTTCTTAGATAGGATAGCTTGTCATAATTATTATAATGATTAAGTAATTAATAAAATTTTTATTAATTAAATTTAATTGTTTATGAAAAATCATTTGCAATTGCCGTCATAAATCTTATTTTGTTATTTATTACAATCAATTCAAATAATTTGAATATTTTTAATATTGGATAAATAATGGCATATGCCAATAAAAAATATGTACATTTTGAAAGCAATATATAGCTGTAATTGCGCATCCTGGACCTAGTATATGCAAAGAATGTAGATTTAGTTACATATATTAAAGCTGACATAAAAGATAATTTTACTCTGTTGCTGAACTGCTGGTTATAAAACATATAATGTTCTTACTCGTTGGATTCTTAAACTCACTGTGATGAGACATGAAATTTTAGATTTGGGATTTGGTTTGGAGTTATGTCAGTGTTACCTTAAAAAGTTCAAGGAGGAGTTTTATATCAAAGCAAACTTCTTAAGTGTCTCTTCTCCCATTATTTCCTTAAAAAGCAGATAATGTACGGATGATTGTGTTCATGATTTCAGTTTGGAATCTGGTATTTTCATTAAACTTATATTTATAGATTATTTATCTTTTGTTAAAGATTTCTGGCTACATTATGTTCTCATTTAAACAATATCTCAGTTTTTAGATCTATTATCACAGTGTATATGCAGCTGACATAGTTTTATTTTAATGCTTTGGTGGTTGCACAATTAAGCATTTCTATCTTTCCAAATACACTGGTGGGAAAAAAAAAATTCCAACACTAAGAAAGACTTGTTAGATAAACAAAATGTGGTAGGCTTGTTTATACATCTGAAAGAGGACGTCAATTCAAACTTCACGCATAAGTGTGGCTCTGCTAGCACCACTCAACTTGCGAATCAGGTTTTCTTTAAATGCGTGCTGTAAAGTTCATGAGTGTTATTTATCTTTGAAATTTAACGTAGAGTTGATGTTAGCCAAGAATGCCTTTAAGAAGTCAAAGAAGCCATTATTAACAGTCGAAGTCATTATTTGAACGACGTTCTTGTAATAGGGCTACAAGAAGGTGAATTTTCTTTCCGTGATAGAAAGAAATGGCCGGAATTGCAGAAAGACTTGGCCGGAATGTATCCATTGTACATTGTTGTTAGGAGCATTGGTCAAATGAAGGTACTGCTTCAAGAAGAATGTGTTCCGGGTGGCCACGTGGAACTACTGAGAGGGAAGACCACTGTATTCAGCGTATGGCTGTGGGGCATTGTACTGCGTATGCAGCAGAAATTCGAGCTGCAGTTGGTATCACAGTTACAGAACAAACTGTTACAAATTAGTTACTTGAAGGACAGCTCTGAGCCTGGTGCCCTGTAGCGTGCATTCCACTGACTCCAAGGCACTGTCGTTTGGAACTTCAGTGGTGTCAACCAGAGCTCATTGGAGTATGGAGTGGAGATCTGCTGTGTTTTCTGATGAAAGCAGGTTCTGCCTTGGTGCCAGTGATAGCTGTTTGTTTGTCAGAAGGAGGCTAGTGGAACGTCTGTAATCAAACTGTCTGCGGTTTAGACACACTGGACCTATACCTGGAGCCATGTTCTGGGGAGCAGTCTCCTATGACTGCAGGAGTATTCTCATGGTTATCCTAAACACACTGACTGCAAATTTGTATGTCAGTCTGGTAATTCAACCTGTAGTGCTGCCATTCATGAACAGTGTTCAAGGGGGAGTTTTTCAATAGGTTAATGCTCGCCCTTATACCGCTGTTGTAATGCAGTGTGCTCTACATAGTATCGACATGTTACCTTGACCTGTGAGATTACCATATCTGTCTCCAATTGAGCACGTATGGGATATCATTGAATGACAACTCCAGCATCATCCACAGCCAGCACTAAATATCACAGTATTGACAGAACAAGTACAAGTATGGAACTCCATACCACAAAGTGACATTCGGCACTTCTATGACACAATGCTTGCAGGTTTGCATTCAAAATTCTGGAGGTTATTCTGGCTGTTAATGCAACAGTATTTTACAAATGCATTTTCTTGAGCTTAAATTAACCTTGAAAATTTAATCAATTAAACATGTTAACTAGACAAATGCATTGTCCAAATTTCATTACTCTACAATAGTTTTTCCTTGGTGTTGGGATTTTTTTTTTCCCGTCGGTGTATGTGCTGTATCTGTCAGTTATAAATATAATGCGAGCTGTGTTCATTTGTGCCCCCCTGTGGTACATGAGTAGAATGCAAGCTGAGCTCATTGATAACCATAAAAAAGTTAATGATTTTTAATTCTTCTCTTTAGCCGATGGTCATTATACGCTTTATCATTATCAGAGAAATAAATACGTAGCAATCTGTTAGCTTTTTCTAACTTTTTATTCAGTTGTAGGTTGTTCTTACAAGTCTGTAATATCTTATTTTTATCTTCATACACTTTATTTTCCTTCATTATTTCTTTTGTTTTGCTAATCAAAAAGTTAGAGTGAATTTGATGATTATATAAATTCTCCAATACATATTGCAATAAAGGAAATATTTACTTAGATTGCTGCTGAAGTTGCTGCACCTCTTGCAAAGACTGATGAAATTGTTTTGATTGGAGGTGAAGACAAAGTAACATCTGAAGTTTCAAAGTTAGTCAGTCAGTTGCCACCAACAGTGCAAGCATTAACTGGTGTTGATTTGTCTAAAGTAAGTTTTTGATTTTTTAACAACTATATAAGGTTTATTATCTTTCTGTTATTTATGTTATAAAATAAAGTACCTAATCCCTTTTTGAAATTAATTTTTAAAATCTTCAAATAGCAGAATGCCTTAGAATCCAAAACCAAAAATTCAGATATGCATGTTTATCCTAAATCTAAAATAAGTTAGTAATTATTCTAAATCTAAATTAAATTTAGTAGTTACTGTAGGAACAATGCTGTGAGAATTTCTCAAAGCTTTGTAAGAAAAGTCGCACAAATTTTGATGTGTTTCATCATTTTATAGAATGTAAAAATGATAAAATAATTACTTTCTTGTAGTATTTTTTAAGATTTTGGATTAGTATTTTAACTATATAAACTGTTAAGCTTATCTGATGGTGAGTTAGCAGTTGTATTCTTTTAATAGTTTTATATGCTTAAGTATTATGTGGTAAATATTCTTTAGGGGAAAAAAAATTATTAGCCCCATCCTGAAAAAGTAACAAAAATTTGAAGGACCAAATAATTTTTATTAAACTAGTTTTTATCCTGTATTTTCAACGTTGCTTTTCATGTGATTTTGAAAAAACAAAGTTGTAGCAATAACTGCATTAAGGATGTAATCCCAATTGAATACATTGGAAGCAAATAATGCACTGCTCATACTTTCTAGGTTTCCAGATTTCATAATACTTAATGAAACCTTAAAAAAAGCTGTTTTGAGATTTTAACAATGATCACATTATTTACTCTAAGTTTAATGATTAAAACTGTTTACTCACATTGGGTGAATTAATAAAAAGCAGGCAATCCTGCACCTGTAGCCCCCTAAAAAAAAATTCTTATTTTACTTGGTCTTTTTTAATACATGAAATTTATTAGCAATGAACATGTCTGAAAAATTTATGTATCCATGCATTTTTTTTCTTAAAATTATTCTTGCATTATAAGTCTTTAACACATACATAAGTGTGTTTCACACATAAGTGTGATGAACATGCTATTTAATAAAGTTAACACTAATAAAAAGTAAAATAAATAAATAATAAAAATTTTTAGCCATCTTACTAAGAAAACCAAATATTGATATTATAAACTGGGAAAACACTGGAAAAAAAAATTGTATGCTAACACTTAACATTACATCAACAATTTTAAACATGCGAGAATGTATCTTTTGAAATTTTTCTGATTTTGTTTAAGTGTGAAGAAAACTTTGCGTAATAATAAAGTTAAAAAGACAAGAAAAAAAAAGGGGGGGTTATCAGGAATGAATTCAAGAACAGGCTGGTAGACTGCAAGCTCAGCGAGGGCATAAAAAACTTTAACATACCCTTTTAGGTGAGTGTTAAAATCAGAAACCTTTCAGATATTTTTTAAAATTCATTGTTTTTATTTCAATATTTTGCTCTCTTTCTTTAATAATGTAAATATCATAATGAATTGAAGTCTATGCAAATAGACACTAAAATAAGTAATTATACATATCTAGCTAATAAATGCTTTTTAAATGCGTGTTTTCATGAGCTGATCTAAAAAGTTGTGGTAATGTTTTATTTTAGTATGACTAAAAAACCATCTTTAATTATTTCATGACTGAAAACCATCTTAACCATTTTATGACTGAAAACCATCTTAACCATTTTATGACTGAAAACCATCTTAACCATTTTATGACTGAAAACCATCCTTAACCATTTCATGACTAACCATCTTTAACTATTTCATGACTAACCATCTTTAACTATTTCATGACTAAAAAACAATCTATCATTTTCAAGACACTATACTGTATAGTAAATAAGCTTTGCACAGTTACTCAAAATGCAAACAGTTCAGAGTTCCATCATCATTAAGATTTTAAATTACTTCTTTGTTTTTAGAATTTCTGAATAAATTTGAATGTTAAGTCATGCTTAAAGTCATTGTTGTTGAAACATTCATACTATAGATCAAAAGAAAGGGGAGGGAAAATTTGCTGCTAGTCAATTCAAACATAGTAAGAGGTTATTATTAGAGAAATTGTTTACAGTAGTTACAGCATGTTCTGCTGGAAACGGTTGTCCTGATCAGTATAGTGATTAGTGCTACTGGCTGCTAAGTTAACTCAGGTTTGCATCCCATCTGCCTCTCATTATACTGTATATGTACAATAAATATGATTCTGCTATTTGCTTTCCTTTCTGGTATTCCAATTTTAATGGCCGGCAGTGTTGTTTAAATTCTGTTTTGCTGAATATTTTTGTCATTGTGTGTTTGCATGTTGAAAGTTTTCACAAAGCAGATGACCGAAGTGTAAAGTACTGAGCAGAATAAAGTAACTTTTGTGAGAACTCTTTTATCTGTAACTAGTCTGCAAATTTCAATCAATAGAGTGACTTAGATGCCAAAAAGAAATATATTATTGCTCATAAATGATCTTTGCGACTCTTTACCTTCATTCTTATAATTGTGTTCAGAGGTGTGGGTACAGAGAAGTACAAGATAGCAATTTATACCATTATAACACCAAAAGTATCTTATCATGAGTAATACTCATGAAAGTTTGAATATTCAAACTGATGTGAGATGATACTTAAAATGAGGCTAGGAAGATATATCTGACAGACACAAAAGGTCATATTGCAAGTCATACTGTTACTGGTGACAGTTGACGAATCCCTGCATAAAAGCAATTCTTGTCTCCTGAATGGATGTCAGAGGTAGTTGGCAAATTCAACTGCTCTTCCAAGATCATCCCAGCCATTTTCAGTTTGATTCAGGTTTGAAGATGTGACTGGCCACAATCTGCTTGCTAAGCATTTTTGCTCTGAAAATATATTCATTTCCTAGTTTAGTCCTATGTGGATGATAGATATAGGGATTTAAGAACTGTTCATACTGTTGAGTAGGTGAGTGTGGGATACAGACAAGTTTTTAAAAAAAAAAAAAAAAGTATTCTCTCGTGAAACTTTTGGAAACCCTCACAACTAGGGTTATAATGGTAGCAGAAAGCTTACTATAGAGCTGCGTGGCTGAAGCAGTCCTTTAATGCCTGGCTAAAAGTGTTAAATAACTGATCTTTATTAGGTGTCATGGCTCTTGAAGATCCAAGTTTTTTTTTTTTCCAAGCGTGACATGGTCTTGAAGGCTTTTAATGGTCCAAGCTGTTAGGATTTAGAATCCAGTCTCCCGAAGCATTACATAAATTGCAAATGATGCTAAGTGCTATATTAAGCTGTTTTACAGTCTGTACTTGAGATTGCCCTGCTTTAATGTACATTATGTCCCCCCCCCCACAAAAAAAGGACAGTTCTATATCTCCCGTTCTACTGGGCCGATTGACGAAATTCAAATTGCGCTTTCCATGTCTTGAAAGTGCGACTTAGGATATGTATTAGATTTATATAGCACTATTCTAACATAGGTATTTTGACACAACATCGGTCTTTTTCTGAAATAACATACCAATTTTTTTTTTATATTTCAATTCTACGACCCAAAATTATGCTTAAATATTAAATTTTGTAATATTTGGTGTGAAATTTACGGAGAAATTAAACAATTTAACTTGGCGAATTTTTTTTCAGTTTGCACCAAGAATAATTCACTTGGTGAACTTCTTAATACATGGCAACCTATTTTCCTATCCCTTTCATCGTGCAGCATGGAAAAAAAGTCACATCGTTCTTACTTTCAAGTAATTTTAACAAAGTGCGTAAACCACGTTTCTGCTATTATCACTTTCAACAAATATGCCAAATTTCAAAACACGCCAATATTATAAATTCACGTGTATCTTTGGGAATTTTGAATAAAAAGCTCTAATTTTTTGCAGTTATGCTTAGAAATACATCTACTTGAAGATGATTGTAAAAATCTTATAGGTTGTAAGTCAAAATTTTTTTCGAAAAATTGATAAAAATGATTTAAAAATACAAATTTTAAAAATCATAAAAAATGGGTGAATTTAATTTGGAGTGAACCTGAATTTCAAAATGTGAAAGAAAGAATCAAATAAGTTAAATAAAAAAGAGATATTAATAAATATACACCAAATTGAATTAACATTGAGGAGCTAAAATTTTGGGAGCCAATTATTTAGAAACTATTGGTGCGATTTTTACAAAATTTGGTAGTTTGGCATAATTTGAGTCGTAGATCCGAAATATGGAAAAAAAGTGGCATGTCACTTCAGAAGAAGTCCAATTTTGTGTCAGAATACGTATATTAGAACAATGCTATATATAAATCTAATACATATCCTAAGTTGCGCTTTCAAGACATAAAAAACGCAATTTGAATTTCATCAATTGGGCCAGTAGAACGGGAGAAATAGAACTGTCTCCTCCCCACACAGTGTACCAGTGATTCAGTGCTTCATTTTGTGATCTAAACATTGGTGGTTTTCATTTTACCGTATTGCTTAGGAAATTTAACTAATTTTTATAATGAATGTTAAGATTATTTCATATATGTATGAACAAAGAGAAACTAACTTTTTCATATCTTCTGCTATTGCGGTGACCCTTTACATGCCCAAATGATTAGGTATTTGGCACAAGAGTTGTATTATTATTTGAGAAAATACATTTGATTCAGAAATTTTGAAAAACAAAAAAAATATTTAAATTTTGAACACTAATGTAGTTAACTGAATTAAGCATACTGAGAAGTAATTTTGCTTTCTTGTAAAATATTGTGTTTAGAAATTATTTCTTGGAAGTGGTTCCAAAAGACCACTTCTTTTTCTCAGAAACTTTTTGTTGCGAAGTGTTGTTCAGCTTGATAAGGCCTTAATATATTGTAGTAGTTTGTATATTGTTTTCTGGTAGTTATATGCTCAAAATTAAATACTTTAGCTCTGAATTAAAATTACAAAGTAGTTTTGCACATAAATTATGCAGTAAGGGCCAGATATAATCTCATTTACAAGATTAAACTTTTTTTTTTTGAGGAGAGGAAGGTAAAATTTACATCTAGTATAAAGTAATAAAATATTTTACAGTTGGTATATAAATAATTTAAAATAGTCTGTTAAATAAATTCCTATATTTTCAAAAATATTTAGAATTTTTTGAAAAAAGCTATGGGATTAACAAAGTTAGTATTTCTTAAATTTATTTTAAATAAATTCCTTTTATTATTTTTAATAATAATTTTATTAATTTTATCACCTTTTAAGTTAAAATCTGTGAATTTCATAGTTTGATTTTTTAAAATTCGTTTTCTCTTATCAGCTGTGATTATTTATTTTAGGTTGTGAACAAAATTATAACCACAAAGTAGAAGGATTTGACATAGCACACTCATCTATGTAACATACACCACAAAGGATGACTCCTCAGGCTGTATTTTTTTGCCTCAAGCATTATTTTTTTGTACATAGAATTTTAAGTATTTGATAAGGATTGCTGGTTTTTTTATTCGAGTTTACAATACAATTTAAGAACTAGAACTAATTGTAATACAAACTTGTCTTTGCTCTTGTTAATATTCACAGTCACTGTCATTTTATTTTACTGCGCCTATGAGAATGAAATCTACTTTTATAGTAGACACAATTTTAAAAAATTGTTCGACACATGCAAAAGTGATGCAATTGAATACTATGGTTGGTTGTTAACTGTACTTCTGCTTTTGTGTCTGCTTTTTTTTATGTGCTGTTGATTTGCAATGTGAAATCATTAGATTTCGAGAATTTTAATTCATAAAGTAAGTTTTAAAATTGTGACTTTTGTGTTTTTAATTAAAATTTTTTTAAGTAGATATAAAATATTTTGTTAAGAATATTTTAACATTCAGATTGTTAAATTGAAGGAACAGATCAGCATTGTGTGTTATGTTTGTTTTTAAGAAATTTCTCGAATTTTCAAAATGTGATTATTAAATAGTGGGCTAGATTTAAACCTCTAGTCAGTTTTGTTTTTTACTAAAGTAAATATGATTCAATTTGCATTGTTTTGATAACTTGATATTGTGCTACTTAAATAGACGTACATTTGTCTTTTCAGGAATTTTGTACTTAGATTAAAAACTTTTTGGCCTTGCACAATATATATATACATAAAAATATTCATATCCACTACAAATAATTAATAGTTTTTAATGGATATGAGTATTCAAATAACTTGCAGATGTGCCCTTTTTTTAACAGACTGCTTTTTAAAGATTATGAAAAGAATTTGAATCTTAAGTGAAGAAAACAAGAATAAATATTCAGGAATGAGTTTGCCAATAACTGTTATATAAATTTATAACACTCCCTCTGCAGGTGCTAGCAAAAGCATTTATAACATTGCCTCTGCGGGTGCTAGCAAAAGCATGGTAATGCAAAGTAGCAGGATTAATTTTGAAAAAAAATAAAAAAAAGTAGTACAAAAAATTTAACAAATTTGTATTAAACCATCAGTTTTATTTAGTAATCACATTGTTGTGTAAATTGGAATATAGCTGAATCTTTTAATAATTATGTGAACTAAGTTTAGTGTTTTAAACAATGTTTTTGTTTCTTGCTCTTTTTTCAAAAATATGTTTTTAATATGTACGTTACCATGAAAGACTGAAATCTGGAGAATGTCAACATTCATGTAGTCACTTAGTGTATGTCCGAAATATTTGCCAAATATATGCATTTCTCACCTGCAACTGTCCACATTCACCATGCACTGATGGTGAATGTTGAATAAAAATAATTTTGTTACATTTTTAAATCATACTTTATTATTAAAACATATGGTATGTCAAAATAGGAGAAAGCTTAAGTAACAGCAAATGTAAATAAACTGTTGAAATGAGAAAAGGAAATAACATTCAATAACAGACTTATTTAATTTTGTGATTGTAGTTATATAATCATGTTTATTGCAGCATGCACAAAGCTCTTTGCTTTTGCAATGCCTCTCTCTCTTCTCAGCTTTTTAACTTCCACTAGAGTACATCTGTGTAGACATACACTGGTGATGATCTGAATGTGTTAGAATATAACCAAATATTCGGTACTGAGGTATTTGCTATGTGTTGACATTTACTGCAGAATGTCTACATTCTCAAATTCTTCTAATTCTATATAAGAACCTTTATTTAATTTCAGTGAATGACATAAATCCTATTTTACTTTGTCTTATCTCACTTTCATGGTTTACGTGCTATTGCATTTTTCTTCACAAGGAGTAAAATATCCAGTTTTTATTACGAAAACTTGTAATGTATGAATACTTAATTCCAAGTAATTTGTATAGATAAATGAACATACATTTTAATACAGGGTGGCCTTTGAAAAATTAGTCCACCTTTTAGTAATAATGACTAAATGGACTGACAAGCTGGAACACTGCTTTGTATGGTATCATTGTTCAGACAAACAATCAGCAGAGAAAAGAAGGGGCTATGGCCCTATTCCAAAGAATGTTGTACTAGTGTTTGAAGCCTTTTGTGAGCAACCTTGTATCTAAAAAACAAAACCATTAAAAGTTGCTTTAATAAGAAATATGTTATTCTGGAATGAAGTGCAAAATGTTGAAAATATTATTGATAATTTGATATTCCTTATGTATTCTCAAATCACTTGATGGTAATTTTATGATTTATAATTATGTGAAAGAATATCATGCTACATTCATATTTAAGATAGATACCTGTCTCGAATAGTTATTGCTGTGGTCTGTGATTTCAGTTCCTTGTTTTAAATCGGCACACTGAATTTTCATACATAAAAAGTATTAACCTACATCTCAGTTTAAGGTAAACTAACAGTTTCATACCTGCATTTTTCTTATTAGAGACTTGCTTCAAAAACTTCCATTTTTATCAGGTTCAGGTAATTTATTGCATGTAATAAATGTGTAATAAATTTGAGGACTGGAATAATTCAGTATTTGATGACACAAATGAACATAGATTTTGAAAAAGACTTTTGTTCCTGTATTAGTGGTGAATTATTACCATATTTTTAAATTCAAAAAAAAATTTTAATCTTTTTCATAGATAATCTGAAATCTAGTCTGAAGAAATTCTTTTGCCAAAGTTAAGTGCCATTTTATAGTGATATCAGTATTTTCCTGACACCCCCAATAAGCCTTTATTTATGTGGTATAGATTTATTGTTATGAAAATGGCTAGTCATGCAATGTTTTTTTGCAGTTAGAGAAGGCTTGCACGTTACAACATATCAACACTTTTTGAAATAATTAACATATTTGAGTATTTCAACCACTCTGGGCAATGGTTAGTATTAAATAATTACTTATCCATGTATCTTAATTTTCTTTATTTATTAGTGGTATAATCTAGAAATATTAAAATATATATATATGTTTGAGATTTTCAAGTAAATTTTTCTTTCTTTCTTAATTTGGTTATTTGCATGATCATTTCACTGTATATATGTATGTTGGTTGCATATGTGCTTTAACATATTTGCACAGTTATAATCCTGTTTGTGTTGATATTTCTATCATTTCTATCACCTTTTTAAAGCAGGCAAGCTGAAGGAAAAGGTTTTAAAAAAGCATTTTGTTTCCAAATAATAAGTATGCTGTCTGTCAACATTTTAACAGAAATGCAGTAGCACTCTTCTTCGTTTTTATGTATTGAATAATTTTGTGAAGGGAAATGTAATCATATTTAGTTGATCACTTAAATAGTATGGAAATGTAATTTTTATACATACTTTTATTCTTGAAATAAGTGTTTTAAAAAACTATCTAATACTCAATTAGTTCTTTCAACTGAATTTTGTCTTAGAATGAAAGATGAAATTATGCATTAATGGCAAATCAATAATCAAACACGGAAACCAAAGCCTGCAATTTTCAGGATGACTTTCTAAATTTTTCAGACTTTTTTTAAAATACTAATGCTTTAATTTAAAAATATTCATGTTATGGAATGAAATAGGAAAAGAGGCTATTTGGCCAGAAATGCAGGATGTGTATTTTTAAATATAAAGAGGCTAACACTGCCATTGTTTCTGAACCTCTAGAGTTGAGTAACACACATGACCAAAAAATAAATTGTATTATACTAAAGAATAGCTATCATGCAAATGTAAATTTTGAAATTCTACAATGGTGCCAGATAATTTATTAGATTTAAGTTGAACTTTTAAATAGACTTTCATTTTACATATTTTAATATTAACGGTAGTTTCATTGAACTTTTTAATCCTTCATGATTTTATTTTGTTGTAAATACTTGTTTATATTAAGTTCACTGTATGTGTATATATTTATATATATATATATATAGTTATTATTTTTTTTTTTTTTTTATAAATGCTTTATGAAATGTAGAAGATGCTATTTTAATTTCTGCGCTTTCTGCTAAAGGACCACATTCTAATTCACTTGTAAAGAATGTGTGACAATCATCCTATTTCTGCCCAAATGAAATTAAGACAAAGCATTTGATTAGTTTCTAGTATTTTTAATACTGTAGTATGTAAGTTCGTCATTTATTGTACAAAAATATTTTGCTATTACACAGCTGTAACTTTGCACTCTATTAAATTTAACTTTTTAATATATTGTTCTGCATTTTTTTGCAAAAAATTGTATGAAAAGAAGTGATTTATGTTAATAAGAAATACAGAATCTCTAAACTTTTGTAGAATGCCTTTAAAATTTTCCCATTTTATTTATTAAGAAACAAATGAATGATATGGTTTCTTTTCTAGAATAAAATATCTTGTTAAGACTTCATTACTGAAACACATTTCAGATTTTCAGTTTAATGTACAGTGCCTTTTAAATGTCTTATATATATATGTGTGTGTGTGTATGTACTTCTGAAAGCTGGTAAAATATATGCTTCTTTATAAGTGTAGTTTTTTTCATTAGATTTTTTAAAAAGAATATTTGCAACTTAATACATTAATAAGATTTCAAAAAAAGAATATTTACAACTTAAAATTTTATTCATAATTTTCATACAATACTACATTAAAAGAGGTATTTTATAATGCTACACTATAAGTAGAAATTCTTAGACAAGGAGACATTTGTAAAGAATTCTTGCATAAAATTTCATTAATATATATTTCAGTAGAACAGCATTTTATATAGTCCAGAAAAATGGCATTTCCATTAAATTATAGTTATTCAAGTTTATGTAAAGTACTTTTAATTATTTGCAGTTTAAAAAATAAGATTATATACATTGGCATTTAAAAACTGCTTTAGGTTTCAGAATATGCATAGAAAATTTCATTGCAATGTAGATAGTTCAAGTTTAATATTACAGGTTCAGGTTACCTTATCCTAAATAATCATTATTAAAAATTTTTATTTGTATAAAAGTTGTATAAAATATATGACATTTTAAAAACCTGACTATCTAAATAGCTCTTAAAAGTTTAGTAATAAATCCATTGAAAGTAGAGAGTTTAAGAAACAATTCAACTGAGAAAGGCCTTAAAATTATGACCGTTTTCCATGTGGGATTTCTGTAAAGAAAAGTATAATTTGTTCCTATAAAATATCTTTTATTCGAAAACATGTTTTGTAACATACAAAATTAGCCCTATGGGAGGAGTTGTCATAATTGATTTAAAGAAAAGTTTGGGAAAGATTTAAAGATACTAGGAGTCATATAGCACTCAATTTTATTAGGTACAGAATTTTGGATTTTAACATCTTCTACTGATGGGATTTCAATATTCTTGTTTAAGAATGCTTTCCATGTCATCTTAGAAATTTACATTAAAAAACTTAATTTGCATAGCAATTATTAGCACTATTTGTATGCATGTAGACGCAAAAAGTTTAAAGATATCTTGGTAATTTTGTTGATTTTTTTCCCTATGAGATGTATTTAAAAATTAAAATTTTTGCATATTTTTATGGAAAGATGTCAGGTTATTAAAATTTTATGTGAAAGTTTACCTTTAATTTCCTTAATTTGTTCTGCAAGTAACCATTTATTAGATTTCTTTATGCAATTTTTTTAAATACATGTAAATAAATTTTAAATGACCTTATACATGAGAATTCTTTTTAAAAAAAAAAAAATATTGGATAGTTATGAATGACTATTAAATCTGGTTGATACATTTGGTGTAACTACAAAAGGAAGCAAGTATTTTCACTCACCAAATGATTCATATTTCCTCTCAAGATACTTTTAAAATGATGGTGTTTATTCGCCAGATTGTCCTCCAAGGCAAAAGAAAAAAAAATTGCCGTCTGCCTGTGAAAAAATTTAATTTGCAGATGGCATTTCTGAATTAAAGGTGGAAGGTGTCATTTAAAGAATGAACGAGTTCAGAAGTTGAAATTGGTTGAGTGATATAAATTCCCGATTAACTGGGTAGCAGTTAACATAGGAAAGAGGAATATTGTGTATTATAAATGAGAGAAAAATAGGTATTGTTTATATAACTTTTATGTTTCTACTGAAGGGAGTGGGCAAAAGTTTAATAGCTGTATACTTAATTTATTTCATTTAACAATTTAGTTTAAATGATTTAATAATGTTTATATATTCCACATTATGTACAATTAAATTATACAGTTAGGAAATGAAACCAATTCCTAAATATTCTGATGTCATGTACTTATCACTGTTGTTATCCCTTGCTTATTTTTTTCTGCAAACATTTTGCTTTCTTCTGATGATGAGATAAGATTTCCTGTTGTTCTACAATAAACAAACTTGATGCTTTTTAGAGAAGGCACTGTTGTTTGAGAGCTGACTTGTATGTATATGTATGTATCACTTGAAGTTATTCTGAGCATAGTTATTTCAAATTATTATAGCTCTACATATAAAAATTAAAATTTTAATTAAATATATAATGCATATTATAAAATATGAATTTTAAAGTTAGAAATATGCATAAAAGATGCCAAGCATGAAAATGAGTCTTAAAAATGCACTGTTGGACACCTCATGTTTGAATATGAAATAGTGAAAAATTATGTGATGACACATGATGCATATGATAGCTTCATTTAAAATGTTTTACATACTTATCGATGTTTTTTACACAAAGATGAAATCAGGTTTTCCGCCTTCACAATGATCTGTGACTTCCAACCTGTTCCAGCGACCATGACATCGAGGGTTGGCTACAAATGTCCACCTAGTAGGTTTGCCATCTACCCCATGACCATTGCATCTGAAACCCAAATGTCCTCTCATGGCTGCATCTTCACAACTTATTCTTAGGTGTGCTCCTTTTACTAGTAAGGTTGATACATCATCAGCAGTTATGCTTTCACAAGCCTTCCTGACTTTTGTTACTTCGAAGGTTACACAGTATCTGAAAATAATGTACTGAATAATGATTTTTGCAAAAATAAGGATGGCAGTATATTTCAATATTAATATTTAACAAAAAAAATTCTCAACTTTAGTTGAATCTAGTATAATCAAACATTTCTTTATTTAAATCAGTTATGTTACTGCAATTTCTTGGTTAAGTGAATTCAAAGATTGCAGAAACCTTCGTAACAGTCTATTGAAGGGATAGGGGCGGAATTGTTAAGTGGAATTGGACTGTTTCTTTGTGAATGTCGTAGTCTTCACCTCTATATCGTTAGGTTGAAGATGTGCATGACTTTAGTTGAAAGGTATGTTGTACACTGTGTGTGTGTGTGGGGGGGGGATAGTTCTATTTCTCACGTTCTACTGGGTCAATTGACGAATTTCAACTTGCGTTTCTCATGTCTCGAAAGCGCGATTTAGAATATGTATTAGATTTATACACAGCATTATTCTAACATGGGTATTTTGACACAAAATCGGACTTTTTCTGAAATAACATACGAATTTTTTTACATATTTCGATTCTACGACTTAAATTATGCCAGACTGCCAAGTTTTGTAAAAATCACACGAGTAGTTTTTAAAATATTAGCTCTCAAAATTTTAGCTCCTCAATGTTAATTGAATTTGGCATATATTTTTTAAAATCTCTTTTTTATTAAACTTCCTCGATTCCTTCTTTTAGAATTCGAAATTTAGGTTCATTCTTAATAAAATTCATCCATTTTTTATAATTTATTTTAAAATAATTTTTATATATTTGAAAAATTTTTGAATTATAACCTATGAAATTTTTAACATCTTAAAATAGGCACACCTCCAAAAAATTAGTTTTGTATCCAAAACTTTCTAAGATACACATGAATTTACATATTGGAGTGTTTTGAAATTTGGCATCTTTTTTTTGAGCAATTATAATGCCAAATTTGGTTTATGGATTTTGTTACAGTGAATTGCCACAGCTATTTTTAAATTTCAAATAAATTTTTACGGAGACTTAATTATATGGAATTTTCCCCCTTAATGATGCCTAATAAATATTAATACTATATGAAAAGCTCCTTTTTTTAAAAATTATAGATGATTTTGTTCAGGTTTTAATTTTTAAAAAATTTCTTTCTTTCTTTTTTTTAATATTTGTAATAGTAAAATTTTACATTTGGTGTGTTATCGTCTGCTTTACTTTAACTTCATTTAAATCGAATTGTCTAAAACCGAGAACTTTCGTTTGATGTTTGTGTTCACAATGTCTTTAAGCAAACAGGACATTGAAATAATTCTGGGACCTTTTTTTCCGATCTGAAAAATCTTTTAGGCAAATTGCCGAAATCACAAAACCATGTTCTTTAATATGAAAATTATTAGTCTTAAAAACTCTAAATAATATGATCTAGATTGTTTGCATCGGGTCACTCGGTGGTACAGAATAAGGGCTGCTGGAGTGTTTTATTTGGTTATCATTTAGCAAAAATCTTTTAATCCAAATTCTTATCCTTTGGACTTTGCTTTAAACTTTATTTATAGTTAAAATTTCTGGAAAATATAAAGCTGTCTTCTGTTGAAACGCGTTTGATGCAACTGATATTTTAAAAAATTTGACAAGTATGTAAAATTTATGGAAGTATAACAATCAAAAAATCTTAATTTTCTCCTTTTACCACTGAAAACAAATGTAGAAGGAAATTGGGGGGAGGGAAAGCAAAAATTTGAAGGGGAATCTATTTTAAGAAAGTTGGGTGCTCAAAGAGAATACGCTTGGACGTGTACACCAGCTACTGAGTTTGTGCTAACGGAAAAGACAAAAATGATATCATTGCAGATTAAAGTGATTGCGACTGGTTTCCGACTATATGGTTGTATAAATTTAAATTACATCATAGAACATCATATCGTATCATAAACGGAGAATCCCATGATTTCTCAGTCGAATCATTTGAAGATTCAGGAATTTATCCAGTGACGTATATGGATGTCATCTAAAGAAGTTTTCCCTCTTGATGGAACCAGTCTTTCATCTCATGCCTTCAAAATGCCTAATGTCTGAAGACTGATAAAGGCTCTAACCAAATACTGATAATATGGATTGAACTGGTTTGTTAAGTTACGCCAAAGCAGGGCTATCTCCCTAAAGGAGGGATACCTTCGAACTTTCTAAGGGAAACCAATTCATATGCACGTTATACATGAGAAAAACCACAAAAACGGCCATGCAACCAGCCCGTTCGCCAGGATACGAACCCTGGAGCGAACTACCAGTGATCAGCGACTTTCCCGCTCGGCCGTTTGTGGGCTCTTATGAAATGGAAGGCGATAACTTTATTTAAAATGAATGTCAGAAATACTAAGATGTTTAAAAAAGTTGGATGCTTTTTAATATACTTGCAGAATGGTTGAAGAAAAACAGCAAGCCATTAAGAAGAAAAAATAAGTGTTTCAAAAAAAAATTAGGAATTTTTTTAAATTTAAAACTTTTAAAATATTTGACTAAAATATGAATACTATTTTAGGAAACTAAATGTAGGATGTGTAAAGCAATGGGCACAATGATAAAACCGTTTAAAGTAATGTATGCAAGTCATCCTAAGTTAAAATGTTGGTTATACTTATTATTCCTTTTGCTTCACCTTTCAATAGGCACTACAGATCAGTCAGGTTATCCTGATCGTTGTACCAGCAACCTTGGTCAGTTATATAATCTCTCATTTATATATCTTTTCTGAACTGCCCATTGAAATGTGTGTCAGCTTTACTATATTTTCTCTTTTAATATATGCAGTTTTCAAATGCATCTTAGTCTGGGTTACAAAGTATGCTTTCGAAAGAAACGCAATTCAAATAAATGAAATCAAATTCTGAGAAATGTGTATATTAATAAATATATTAAAAATGCGCAGTACGAATGAATAAACAGAAAATTTTAAAACTATTATCAGAAGAGACAATGCAACACAAACAAAATAAAATTCTGAAAATTTAAAAATGACCTAAAATAATAACTATGACTAAAAAATTAAACTATTTGAAAAAAATAAACTATGCACCTTTTACTTAAACTATGCAGTTCGAATGAGTAAATAGAAAATTTTAAAACAGTTTTTTTGAAAGAAATCGTGCAACTTAAGCACTTAAAATGAAATTCGAAAAGAAAAAAAAAATTGCTTAAAATAATAACAATTATAATTAAAAATATAATATAAAGAAAATTATTTGAAAGTAGGGAACGATATAAAAAGAGAAAGGAAAATTGGTTACCATATATTAAGAAGTTCGCCAAGTTAAAATTTTGAATTTCTTCGCAAATTTCGTACCAAATTTTACAAAATTTAATAGCTAGGTATAATTTGAGTCGTAGAATTGAAATATGTAAAAAAATTGGTATGCTATTTCAGAAAAAGTCTGATTTTGTGGTAAAATACCTATGTTAGAACAGTGCTATATATAAATCTAATATACATCCCAAGTCACGCTTTCGAGACATGAAAAACGCAATTTGAATTTCGTCAATCGGCCCCGCAGTGTACCTCTATATCGTATGCTCTTGTGGTGTAATTGGAAGTACGTCTGTCTAGCAATCGGGAGCAGAGGTTTGTGAAATGCCGAGTGTGTGAAAGTCTGATTTTTTTAAAAAAAATTTTTAATTTATTTTTATTTATTTTATTATTATTATTTTTTTTTTTTTAATTATATTTAAATAGATTGCTAAGTACTTGAGGAGAATGGCGGAAAAATAATTGAAGAAAGTGTTTGATTTTTTAATGTTTTGGATAATCCTTATTTATTCAAATTTGTATCTTAAATCGCTAAAATATGTTTTCGCGCATGGATGATGTTTGTCAATTTACGATAAATACTGATAGTTTGGGAATATATTTTTAAAAATTGGTCCCAGAAACCATCAACTTGCACCTGATGAGTAACTTTTATTTTTTCATCTGTAAAATGCTCCAAGTTGCGCCAAGTTGGTTTTCTTAATACGCAAGTATAGTTGTATATTTTAAATATATATTCTGCCATTTGATGCTGAAACAAAATTCTTTTGTCTTGGGCAGTAGGAAGATAGAGCAGTTAATGTTTTTCAGCTGCTGCAATGATATCAGTTCTGCAGGTGTATTTTTTTACTAGTACATCGTTCTTTTCTTAACAAATAATTTATTCTGGAAGATTTCTTTGATGCAAATTTTCGGAAGATTGTATTACATTGATATGTCTCACTTTTTCAGACTGGAAGCAGTCTTTCAGTCCATTGTCAAAGTCACTGTTGCTCAATGTACTTGTATCTCTTCCCTTTTAAATATGCCACTGGCATCATTCACGCATCGATTCTGAGACTGGATATTTTTCGACTGTTAAATTTATTTTTCATTCCTTGCGTTTCGAGAAGATCAAAGTCTCCATCGATCTTCTTATTGTAATGACGATTGATGGTTGCATGCAAATAGGAAAGATTTAGACAACTGCACAAACAGGAAGGCGCCCTTTATTTAAATGGTGGATAAAAAAAAGTATTGAATCAATGAGTCTTAAAACCCATCACTTACGGCTTTTATTGCTTCATGCCTTACAGAAGAGATAATATGCGATTTATAAAGATAAAACATCGTAATATATTGCATGCAAAAATAATTAATTGGAAAATTTATGTTCGCAGACATAATGTTCATCAAATGACTGCACGGAAACTCGCAAAATCTAAAAATATTTCCTATGTGGAATCTGAATTTTTTCTATTATTTGAAATTATTTTGGATAAATAATGTTTTATTGTAGCTTTAAATTCTTAATACTGGTTTTATTCATGCCAAAATAATATAACAAATTCTTTAATTCTATAACAAATCAATGGAAATTTGATAATTTAATTTTTAAATGAATAATTTCTGTTAATCAGTTGTTTGTATCAAAAGGTTCAAAATAAGCTTGAAAAGGTTTTTAGAAATGTGTTCCAAGTAAATGGGCAGTGGGAAAAACTTCCACCATCATCGGCAAGTTCATGTTTCTTCTCTCATACACTTTGTTGCTGCCATTTTGTGCAGTTGCTTTTAATGTGGTATCAACCACAAGGGAGCGGTCATGATGATGCCGAACAATACTTTGTTGATTTTTTATCCGCAATTTAAGCAGTGCCACAGTAATTCAGCATTTTATGTATCAGCAGCAATCCCTGTTGGATCAACAGAATGAGGTTCACAGTAAAGGTTCCTCCGTTTCATATAGTCGTTAGATTTATTCCCTTTCATACATGATAGTTATGCCTAAAATGTTAATTTTTACGTGCTCCGCAGTCTGGCACTACATGGAAAGGAAAAGATGCCTTTGTAGAGGATTTTTTAAAGAAAAACTGGTTTATATCTTCGCAACACATGGCAAAAATGCCTATGCAGCCAGCGCGTTTGCCGACACTTGAACCTCGGACCGAACTACCAGTTTTCAGCTGCTTTTACCACTTGGTCGCTGGTGGGTCTGCCATGAGTGTGAGAATAAGAATTTACAGCTGGAGCCTAGAAGACGCTGACAAGTCGTAGACGTTTTTTATATGTCTTAGGTTTGAACCTTCATTTTTATGAAGTAGTTACTGGCTGTGTCTCTTTCAGTAAGCAGCACACAGTTATGCTTCAAGTAATTTAATATGGAATGGTAATTGTTTGAAATAACAGCTTTATATTTGAATGAAATTTAAGTTATATTTGAACTGAACTGAAATGTTAAATTGAAAATGTCACTACGCGAGATATTTTAATTATAAATTTACTTTTTTTTTGCATATTGTGTACGATTGTTACCACTTTACACAGCGAGTTAATTATTAAGATTTATCAAACGATTGAAAATACTGAATGTTTGATTTAAAATTTACAGCTTTAACTGCTGAAAATAGAGAAAAGAATTCTTTGGCTCAAAGAACTTTCTGATCACTGATTAGTACGTCTGTGCTTCTGTCATCTAAGCTCGAACATAATAAAGAATAACTTAAATGCAATTAAGTTGTTTTGCCTTAAACATTCGAAGAGATTATTTATTCGAAAGAACTTTGCTTTCTGCAGTGGTACTCTGGCGCTATACTGTTCAACATTCCTGCAGTATGAATGAAAATTTGAAATTGGAATTCATTTACCAGCTGGAACGAAAGGGAAGGACGTTTCATACGTTATTAATGGCTTAAGTATCGAGTGCAGGCTAAATTTGGCGATTTCATCACTAGTTAATTACTTTATTCTGGTAACCTAATTTTTTTTTATAGCTTGAGTTAATGGAGTTGTGGGCTGTTTCTGATTGCTATTTGTTATTTTTAAAACAGCTTATTTTTAAATAGTGAAAAAAAAAACACTTCTTTTGTTTCCATTACGTTGGTGTAAACGTTGAAGTTTCAATTGCTCTAGGAGAATCGTGATCGTGCACGCTGCGTAATGCCGATGCTATGCGCGATGCCATGTTTGTATATTATAAGACAGTAAAATATATGTTAAAAATCATATAACAATTTATAGAAAATGCTTCCAGGAGCTGGAAACCAAAAATGCAGAGCAACTTTACGAAGCCGTAGAAATAATTTTAACCGTATAAAATCTGTGTGTTTGTGAAGTACCGATGACTCGCACCGTTTCAAACAATACGATTTTAAAGTATTTATGTAATATTTTCATTTAAAATTAGAGGATGTATAATGTAACATAATTTCTCATAAAAACATAAAAGTAAGGATTTAAATTTACGGAAAAGCTAACCTCTAAATAGTTATTAGTCCTTGTACTTTTCTGTTACGCACCTGCCACAGATTTTGGCGACTTTTTGTAATTATAAACAATTTCTAATTATAAGAATAATTTATAAACACATACGCAACGATAGTCCAGATGGCACACTACCTTTGGTAAGGTTCTTCAAGCCACCATATCTATAACTATATGCTTGAATAATCAATGGCGCCATTTTCATACATGCTGTTTCCTTTTTATTAGAAGCTTTGAAGGTAAATTGTGATATTTTTGATTTTCAGCTGAATTTTGAAATAGGCACTTGTGGGGTTTGCCTACAAACGAAGAAAGTTCCATGAAATTTCTCCAGGAATATAATATTTTGCCACAAAGACGGGAATGTTCAGATTCGCATTTGATGATGATGATGATGTATGTTGGAAAGGAATCTTTTTGGAAATGCAACTTGAAAAAGTGTAAAGGCATTCGAAGCGGTAATTGGTTCGAGAATAGTTATCTGCCATTTACTACAGCAGTCAGATTTTATACTGCTAGGGTAAAGAATTAAGGAGTGAATTTTACTCAAAAGACTGTGTTATGACGGTAACAATGTGGAATAAATACATGCGGGAGATATGCAGAACAAAGATGAAACAAAAATCTATCCCTGTCACTATCATTGGGTGTCGGTATGTGCTTGGCTTCTTTTTCCCAAGCAGAAAAAGCATGGCAGGTGCATACCGGAAAAGTACCTTAGTCTGAAAAGCTTTGACTATTTATTAGTAGTGATACAATCAGGTTATGTTAAATATGCGTGTTCATTTTATGAAATAATCAAAATATTGACTGAACTTTTAGATTTTAAAATATGTAGTTTCACAGCTTAAATTTTGAAGGCTACCTTCTTTCTGTCTTTCGATATAATTCTGAATATAAAATACTAGAGGGCAAGCTCGTTAGGACTGCGGCCAAAACAAAATTTAAGTACACCTAAAAAGAAAATGTATTAAAACATTTCAATATGAAAATCCGTTCTTTCTTTGCAAGCAACAACCAAATTTGTAAATAATTGTTTGTTGCTAAGCCAGGAAACAAAAGCTTTTTTGATACTTCAGGTAACGTCATGATTTAGATGCAATGTAATACAACATTTCTTTCAATATCAATAAAAGAATTACTGCGGCAATAACATATCGTGTCAGTTATCTTAATCTGAAACAAAAAAGTTGCCAAAAGCAGCTATTTTTTTAAAATGCTGAAATTAACAAAAAATTTTCGACCGTCACATACAATCGTGTGCTTTCTTAAAAATTCAGAGTATGACCATATATAATAATATGTTTAATATTTGACAGTGTTAATTATTAGTCCAAAGGGACAATTTGCTCAGAAGGACTATTAATTTCCTTTTTAGCATTTTGCGTTGATTCACTAAAAACGTTGGTTCACTTTTCAAACTGTTGCCACCAAATTGTATCGCTCTGTATTATATTTAAAGGATTTAAATAATGAAAAATCTGCATAAATGTATGTATGTTTCTCGCACTGTGATAAAACGGCGGTACCTAGAACTATCGAATTTTGAACGACGTAATCCTGCTGCGAATATGGTCATCTAGAAGCCCAAATTTGGAATTTGTTTTGTTATCGATTTCATATGTTGTAAAACTTTAACGAATTTTTGAATAACAAACTCAACGATTTCAAAGCCAGCAATGGCAACGTTGTACAGGAAAAAGATTTTAATCTCCAGCGCGTGAGACTGTGTATAGGAAATTTTAAACATATGCTCAGTTTAAAATTATTTTGCGATATTATTCTTTAACTGAACTTCGTGGTTTAAGTGCGAAGAACAAGTTATTTAATAAATAAAGGTAACGCACACAGAATGTTAAAAAAAGCTCCTTTGGACGTAATTTAAAATCTGAAACCTTTCAGATTTTTTTTATTTTATTATTATTTTTTTTTACAATTTTATAACTATATTTGACGAAAACTTTTGCACGATTATATATTTTTTTTACAATGTTTTATTTTTTTTTTCTGTACAACGTTGCCATTGCCCGCTTTGAAATACTCGAGTTTGTTAATCAAAAATTCGTTAAAGGTTTACAAAATATGAAATCGTTAATAAAACAAATTCCAAATTTCAAATTTGGGTTTCCAGATGCCTATATTCGCAGCAGGATTACGGCATTTAAAATTCGATGGCTTTAGGTACCGTCGTTTTATCACAATGCGAGAAACATACATACATTTATGCACATTCTTCATTATTTAATTTCTTTAAATATAATACAGGGCTGCAATATTTTGTGGCAACAGTTTGAAAAGTGATACAGACTTTTAATATTTCCGACGCATTACAAATTTTTCATTAAGAAACTCTACAATTTGAAAGCGACTAGTAGCAACACTTTTCGAAATATAACAGATTTTTCCCTTTAGAGCTGGAGACTGTTGCCATTCGGAAAAATGAGTGCAAAAATTACGTTTCCAGTGTTTTTAATTAATATCTCGGCTGATTAAAGTTGTAAGAAGATGAGAATGGTCGAAATGGCCTCCCACGAATTTTTGGAATTTGGGAGTTTCTCTCGTGTAGGTCAAGTTCCCGCCGTTTCGGAGGAGATGATGTTACAAAAGATAAACGCGCACAGATTTTAATAATGTTGCGTGCGTACGGGTTCGTAACGGATTGAATGCACAAGTCAAATCGATAAAAGGTAATAAAATCTATTCTTTTCACAAGAAATAAAACAAGATGCTGAAATATTTCCTCAGAGATATTCGTACAAAATCACAATATCTCACAGGAGTTATATTTTAAACTACTAGAATATAAACAGAACTCAAATTCAAAATACAGAGAGAGTTAATTCGATCTCACAGCGAAGTCGTTACAATCAAATAACAGCGCCAAGTAAACAACAGCAGTTCGCTTAAACAACGGTTTTTACAAGCTTTTTAATCATGGCGAAATCATTCTAGTATTTTCTCGATTTTCTGGATATCAAAAACAATTACGAGATATCTATTTATTAAATATTAAATGCACGCGCTCTTGTATTTTTACTTTTCCGGTTCAGCTTTCTCTTACAATTCGTCACGCGCTGCGTTGCACGAAAAAATAAAACAATTTTAATTACAATTCTAAATAAATCGCTAAATAAATATAAAATCCGTTACAATAGTATAGATACTGAAGATATAAGCATCAGATAATTTTTTTATTTTTCCCATCCTCACTCTTGTATGCTTTATTCTTTTTAGCAGATTTTTCACATAATTATTTTTTCCTGCTAACATATTCTGAAAAATATTTGGAACTTGTTTTAGATGTGTTTAAAATATACAAATATTCTTCAGACAGGAATTTAGTTTTTTTAAATAATTGGCTGTTATTTCTTGTGAAAACACTTAAGATCAGCTGCAAAACATCAAGTAGCATTTCCATTTTCAGTGTTATCAAAAGTATTCGTAAACACTTTTAAGTTTCTATTATAAAATTTACTTTTCTGCTGTAGAGTAAAACAAAATTATACCTTGAATTGCTGGCTAAAAATTATGTATTATATTTATTAGGTTAAAACAAATTTGTAGACTTTAGATTTATTTTAGAATGCGTTCTTTATAGTAGTTAACAGTGATTTAGCCTTTTTTCCTTTTTGTTGGGAAGGCGGCAAGTCAAGGTTAAACAAGTCAAGTTTAAAGTTTCAAAAGAAAAGTTTAGTAAAAAAAAGTTTTAATTGGAAAACTTTTTTTTTTTTTTTAATAATAAAAAGAAATATAATTTTCCGGAACATTAGTTTCGGTTCAGTAACAATCATTACTTGATCTTTAGGAGTGCCATTTTATTTAGATAAATGAGTTGAAATTCTTAAATTAACATCCATATGTTACATTTTATGCGTTAATTATCCATTACTCGCAACCTTTTAAAGTTCTGTGTATTGCAACTTTTATAGTATAGAGGGCGCTGTTACGCCAAACGAATATTATATTGTGTTTACATTATGTAAGTTTTCGTTCGCCGTTGCGATGCTGCTGTATTACAGTGTATCTTGGTGTTTTTTATTAAAATATAAACCACAAATGTCGTCATCAATTTTGTGTACCAAACAGGATCAATTAACCACCGATGTGTAAACTCATCGAAACAAAAGTAGCATTCGTATCAGAATCGTCAATTGTTGTCTTCGCCTTTCGAATTTCGCATTTGTTTCCTAGTTGGTTTCTAACACTGTGATTTAGGATGACCTTTTTTTGTCACAACAAAAATGTGGTCTATTTTCTGTCGTACTCTTGTGTTCACCACTGGCCGAGCAGTAACAGGGCTTAAAACATTGATAGTTCAGTTCGGTTTCAAATCCCAGTAACCAGGCTGGCTGGTATTTTTTTTTTCCTTCCCATTTGCAACGTGAATACAAACAAATTTTTTTTTTAAATGTCATCTATGAAGACATCCTTCTACACAAACAGCCTCTTGTGTTTTAACATAATTAAAATAATCCAATGCAAATGATGTGGCCTGAGACTTTGCTGGGCTATGTTTTGAGGTTAATACAGGCCTGGGACTTTTATATTAGTTTCATCCTATAAAACTATATTCCACGAAACAAAAAAGATGTCATTCAATAAAACCATACTGATGCCAACAATTTTTTTAATCAAACAGGTAATTTTTCAGAACATTAGTGTGGCAGTGGCTTAATGCTTAGAAGGGCCATTTGATTTAGATAGTTTGTCAAAATCTTTTAACTAGCATTCAAGTGAGACACAGCTACTGAGAACTTTTTAAAGCTTTGTGATTCACATTTATTACATCTTATGCTTTAAAATATGAGTGAAAAGTAAAATTTTCTGCCGATATGGCGCAACAAAAATGTGTCTTTTAATTTCTCTATGCTTTATTTTGGAATAAAGGCAGACCTGAGGCTACTATTCGTTTCACATTTTAAAACTTAAATTCTGATGAAAAGGTTTAATTCTTTCCAGAAAATTAAGAGTGTGGTATTCCCGTTCATAAGCAAACAAAATGTGACAGAAAAACATGAGAAGATTCAAGTTTTCAAATCTTGAATCTAAGATTTGTGGAACCCGAGGATTCAAGTGTGCTGTTCATAGTATTTAGAACTTAATATCTTATTCGTTGCGATTCGCATGGACTACCGGCTTTCAGGTTTTGTCCCCTGCAGAACAATGTTCATTATTACTGTAGATACTTCACTGCTGAACGGAACAGAAATATTTAAAAGTGACTAATTTGGAGTTTCGGAAAAGATTCTTCACTGTCTTCACTTCAGTCGCTTACGTGCATAGGAGCAACACCGACTCCGTAGTAGAGTCGGTAGTGTTTCAAGTAGTACACTCGGCCGGTTTATAACATTTCACTGCCAATAGCGAGTTTTATTTTAAAATCATATTTTTGACGGCATGGTCGGCTCAGGCAAAACTCAATGTGTTCGCTATTATGGGCTCCCGCGTTTTATCGCAATCCCGAGATAATTTGTAGCTGATTTTCGAATCTGTGTGCTTTCGAACTGTTCATATAGATAGCATAATTTGTAGAGCCCTACAATAACAATTTGAAGTCGGGTGAGAGTTCATAGCGAGGTATAACACATTAAAGAGTCCGAAGAGATCAACACCTGATGCTGTAGAACCTTGAAGTCGAAGATGCAATTAAGGGGGATAGTTGTACGTTTACTTATTCGGAATTTGGCTAAGAGCTGTGTAATGCGTGGGGACCATGTGAGCCAGCTATCTAAAATAACACCAAGGTAAAGGCCCTGCTTAGTCCACGGGATAGATAGAGATATTTAGATAGGGATATTTTGCATGTAGACATGAAGGTCAGCGTCATATTTCTTTTTCTTGTAAACAACACAACATCAGACTTTGCTACATTTATCTTGATCTTCCAGGCAGTGAGCCAGGACTCTAGTGCATGGATGTGGAGTGATTGTATGACTGAACCATGAGATGCATTTTTTGATAGCATTGCCATGTCCTCGGCATACACAGCCAGAGTGGTGTGTGGTGTTTGTGGGATATCGTTCGTGTATATGTTATAGAGTATGGGCCCCTGAGGGACCCCAACCTTGATAACCCTGGGTGTACAGAGTGATTTGTTTACACGAACGATAAAGTGTCGATCCTTTAAATAGGAGTGTATGATGGTTGTGATGTGCTCTGGGAAACCCAGAGTGATGAGCTTCTGTATGAGGCCCTCAAGCCAGACACGATCAAAGGCCTCAGCTACGTCTAAAAAGATGGCATCTGTAATTAGCTTGTACTGAAGTTCTTGAGAGATGTACTCGGTGACTCTGTATAACTGATGTACAGTAGAGTGTTTCTTTCGAAACCCGTACTGCTCTGGTGTGATGATATTGTGGAGGTCGGAGAACTTCAGTATTCTTTGGAGGAGTACATATTCAGCCACTACGGCATGGTCAGACTGTAACATAATTTATTATCACTAATCATTTCGTTTCAATTTTAGTTGCATGCAAGATCGAAAGTATAAAAGTATTGTTTCAGCGAGAAGTTCAACTTACTGTTAACACTCACGGACAGCCTCTCTCAAGCTTGGGGACCTTTGATGGGCCACCAAACCGGCCCTGATTCGACTAAGTTGTAAAACGGTATCTGTGACTGTACCATATTTGAAAATTTATCGTTCTTGTTTAGCAGGATACTTTACGAAAACTATATTCGCAAATTCAACGGTTTAATATGCATGTCTAGATAAGAAAAATTTTGTTGCCTAAAGTATGATTTATTAAATCAGAAGTGTGTATCCCTAATGATGCCCTTTTTTTTCCAGCACCTAGACAGACAGCTAAAATTGTTACTGGCTATACGAAATTCTGTACGTGACTTATATAACATGTATGAGACAGGCAAATGACAGGCTAATGATAGCTTATTAAAATATAACAGCATAGATCGTCTGCTGTTATTAAGTATCCTTGGGCTAAAGTCTAATGAGTAGTTCAGAATATCATTCTTATTATAACTTGAGATTCATATAACGGAAACAAAATGAAGAGTTAAATGTTGTGCATAAAAATGACGATTAGCTATTAAAATATGCGTTAGCATTTTTCATCAGGAGTATTATTATTAAGCTAATGTTTCTGTCAGTTTGGAGGATTATTACGTGCTATCTTATCCCCGTTTGAGAGTGAAATACACTAATTTATAATTTTCCCTTTATGTTGTTGCAATTCATCTTTATCATACAGAAGAATGATTTTACAAACAAAATGAAATTGCAACTGTATGAACGATCTTACAAACAAAATATTTGGGGTATTTCAGCTCATTAGATCAACCTACTCTGATCATGTTTCATGTTATTTTATACAAAAAAATACAATATCACACATAACTGCAGTAAAATCATTATCTATGTACAAAATTTGTAACAATAATAAATTCATAAGTAAACCTACTTAAAATGGTCGCCAAGTTTGGCGACTTTTGGCGATTTCTCGCTAAATTCAGTGACAAAAACCGTTTCTAGCTCGGCGATATTTCACCAAATTAGAGGGACAGCCATTTACTCTGTATATTTTCATGTTATTTTATACAGAAAAATACAACAACATCACATATAACTGCAGTAGAATCATCATGTATGTAGAAAATTCGTAACAAAAATAAATTCATAAGTAAACTTACTCTTTGTTTCCTTCTTTAGCTGGATTTCTGGGATACTTGAGTCGCAAATTTTTTCTGATGTCTGAGCTTGCATTAACAGTACGTACATGAGAAAACTTTCCAGGTAAAAGCAATGCCATTTCTAAAAGAAAATAAGTGAATGAAAAATAAGTAAATTTATTGTAAACACTTCAGAAGAATATGTAAAATGTTGTTACCACCTATGTAAAATGCAAACTAATCTAGGGAAACGTTTGCACTTTAAAAACTCAAACGTATTTTTTTTTTTTAAGTATTCTTTCTTTGCTTTATCATAAAGAACAAAAAGGAGCCAAAATTTTGAATTCCTTTCACTATATATTGCCTTAAAAGAAGAATAGATTGTTCAGTGTTGTTAAATGCGCTTCATACAGTTATAATTTTCCTCTCTGCAGTTGGCGTTAATAAAAATAATGTCTAAGATGAATTAAATGTTACCAGCATCGATTCATACATTCTCCTTTTACAAAATCTATTTGCATTTCTCTTTCGTTATACATTAATTTTAACATCTTGAGGAGATTATTTGGGCCATTAAATAGGATGATATATCTGATCATTGTACAATGAATCCTTGCCGAACGTAGATTTGCGGAAGCGATTTGCTATGTACGCGTTATCATAATTTTTTCCATTTAATTTATCCATCTTTAGAATTTCATTCATAGG
>KK121567.1:397923-408334 GCA_000611955.2 Stegodyphus mimosarum | reverse complement strand
TTTTCCGACGAGTCCAGGTTTAGCTTGCAGTCTGATTCTCGCCGGACTTTCATATGGAGAGCTCCAGGTACCCGTTACCACCAAGAAAACATCATTGAACGATACCGTTACGGTGGTGCAGGAGTGCTCGTTTGGGGTGGAATTATTCTTGGTTCCAGAACTGACCTGCATGTTCAAATTGGAACCATGACAAGCCAAATCTATCGGGACGTCATTCTGGAACAACATGTACGTTTGTTTCGGGGCGCCATGGGTGCACAATTTTTGTGTTTATGGATGACAACGCCCGTCCTCACCGTGCAAACATCGTAAGCGAATGCCTTCAATCGGAGGATATCACCCGTATGAACTGGCCAGCATTCTCACCGGACTTGAATCCAGTAGAGCACGTGTGGGACATGCTTGGCCGACGAGTTGCAGCCCGTCAACGTCCTCATGCATGTCTACCTGAACTTCGGAGAGCACTGCTTTTTGAGTGGTGTAATATCCCCCAAGATCAGATCGATAATTTGATACTCAGCATGCCTAGGCGTTGTACGGACTGTATTGCATCGTCTGGGAGACATACAATGTATTAACAATCATACTAACCATGTAATATTGGTTTTTTGTAAATAGGTTTTTTTTGTAATTTGATCCAGGGAGAAAAAATCGCTAATTTTTTTAATAATATCAAACATATAGCATCTTTTTTTTGCTCTTTACCTTTTGTTTAATAAATAAGCTTTACAAATAAGTCAAATTTGTTTTGCTTCTAACTCTTCCTTTGCCTGATTTTGGATTATTCTTAATTTATGGACATGAGTGTAAATTAATCTGCGAGAGTATGAAATTTATTCGTAATAAGACATTCTTTGACCAATAAAATATCTCTAATTTAGCCTTTCCTATAATACAAAATTTAAACTGGAATCTACGTTATTAAAAAAGTATGTTATAATATCATGTTATTAATAAAGATCTGAAATGCTTTTATTGCTGTAATGTTTTTAAAGCAAGAAATATTTAACAATATTAAAAATAAAATCTGAAGGTTTCAGATTTTAACGGTCGCTCAAAAGGGTTTGTTAACGCTTGTCACGCTCTCGCTGACCTCGTACTCTGTAAGTGTGTTGTTACAATCTTTCCTACGAACCTTTTTTTTTGTCTTTTTAGCTTTATTATTAATCTTCATTTTCTTCGCACTTACGCCATAAACAATTCAACAGCAGGATTACAAAAAGTTTGAAAGCAGCATAGGAGTATACGTTTACAATTCCTGATGCAGCGTTTAATGTTGGCATACAATTTTTTTTTAGTCTTTTGCGTTCATCATATCAATGTTTAGTTTTCTTATTAAGATGGCTTTACAAAATATTGTTTTTGCCTTTGTATTATTAATGTTTTACGTGTTCACTTTATTTATTAAATATCAAGTTCTTAGCGTACAGTGTTGCCATATAAAATTCGATTGACATAAAATTAAATAATGAAGAATTTGCGTGAATGTATGCATGTTTCTCGCATTGTGAAAAAATAATAGTACCTAGAGCTATAAAATTCTGAATAACGTAGTCATCCACCCGAATAGGGACACCTGGTAGCCCGAATTTTGAATTTTGAATTTGTTTTATTGTGTATTTCATATTTTGTAAAACGCTTACGAATTTTCGATTAGCAAACTTAGTGATTTCAAAGCGAGCAATGACAACATTATACGGGAAAAAACATTTTTATCTCCAGCTCACGAGACTGTCGATCTGAAATTCTAAAGATACGCTGCTTTTAAATATTTTATGGTGTATTTCAAATTTTGTAAAACTTTAATGAATTTCTTATTAACAAACTCAACGAACGACAATGGCAACACTGCATGGGAGGGGATTATCTCCAGCGCGCGAGACTCCATCGGAAATTCTAAAGACAGCTGTTTTTAAATATTTTCAGGCCAAAGGAACTTTAGCCCAAATGCTGTCGAAACATGTATGTGTATGTAAATGAAAAAAAAATAATAATAAAATAAAAGGCTCCCTGAAAGCTTTCATATTTTTTATTTATTTAAAATCTACCTCCATTTTATTACCGAGGAATAGCTCGATGCATCAAAACGTATTTTCGGAGTGAGTTAAAAAAACTTGTGAATGAAAACCTTGACAGATTACATTTTGTAAGAAGGACAGCCAATCAAATGTAACCCCGCAGTTCGCAAATTTGAAACAAAATTCAATGGTTTTCCTTCCTATCAGTTAACTAGGAAGATAGTCTGCGTGTCGCTCGTTAACCGAGCCTTCACCGTGAAAAAGGGGTTCTACGGAGCCCTCATTTGAACAACGTAAAGTGCAATGACCTCCAAGAAAGCAACCAACCTCTATCCCAACAGCATATCGGCTCATAATTCAATAATTTTTCTAATTTTTATTCGTGGAAAATGAACGCCAGTTGGTTCATTTGCGTTTTTTTCCTCGTACGCTGCGACCTTTTGCCAGAGCACTATGAAGAATTCATTAAGCAACAAGGTAAAAAAAAAATATTTTTAGAAATATTTGCTGCAAATTAAGTATGGTGGTCGTTGTTAAAAACCTGCTGTAACTATTACGTTACACCTTAATGACTTTTTAATGTACGATCCGTTTGTAGCACATTAAAAAAGAAATATGCATCAAATTGAATAACAGGGTTTAGCTACTTTGAATTAAACCAAATGAGAATATTTCTTAGTTGCAAATAAATACAAAGTAGGTGTTTTGATCTACGGTATAAATAATGTATTATCTGACAGAACAGAAAACTCGTATTTTATTTCACACACCCCTTTCGGTCTCATACCTGATAAAGAAATACGTTAATTTTAATGTTATGTATTTAATTTAATGTTAATGTATTTAATTTTAATGTTATGTATTGAAGTAGGAAACATTTGCTATGATGTATTTCAATTCCTACGATTTTTTCCCCTCGCAGGATTTAAAATATTGGATAAACTGTTTGATATCATCTACGAATATAATTTGAAACAAAATAACTAAATTTCTGAAATTCGTAACGTTATTTATCGGAATCATATTAAACAATGTGTTTCTTAAATAGCTATTGTTTGAAAAAAGAATATAAGCATAGAAACATGTGAAAATAAAATGCATTAAAAACAGTTTGAAAGGGTTCAGATTTTAACGATCGCTCCAAATGGCTCTTTTAAAGTTAAATACGGTTTATTAGTAGAGATTATTGATAGACATGGAACACATGCAACAGTGAAATATTTTATACGATATCACATGAATATGCATTTACACTAATATGGGAACATTATATACACTGGTGTGCAAAAATTAAGGACGAGACGGTTTTTTCAATATAACTTTGTACAAAAGCTTTCCAAATCAACACATTTAATACCGTAAGATCCCCAATACGTAAGGACATGAGTAATGTAAGCAACACTTACTAAAAGAGAAATCAGAGGGATAAAAAGAAGCTTTTCCCGTAGAAAGTCCTCGACGATGACGTCTCTTTAGTCCTCGTGTGCTTTGTTATAATCGAACAAACCAAACGTTTTGCAATGATATTATGTTTAAGGAGGAAATATATGAATGATAATACAGGAATTAGTATACAGAGTGACAATTAAACATTAAGGTTATGCTATTAAAAATTGCTGTAAAATTTCGAAGTCGAAATTTTATTGCATTTTGAAACTCTGGCCAAAGAACAGACTTCATCCCTATCTATCTGTCTACATATATTTTTGAAGTCCCGTCCTGTTCATTGAAGAAAACTTCGGAAAGACAGTTTTCAGCCCCGTACTGAAATAGCCGAAGTAACTGATCGGCCATTCACTCAGTATATTCAACCATAAGGTTTGGGGCATGGACTAACCACGCTCAACTGGAAATTCGGTTAACCTTGTCGACAGGATCCACTATTCCTTTGTTAAACATACGAAGTTGTATAATTATATAATAAGGAAAGGAAACATGTATAAGATATACAGATGGAAAGACCTATTGAAATAAATTTCTTGATTTTGCTCTCCTACTGTTTACAAATGTAGACATGGTATATACTTTTTATTACTCTTAAATACTTGCTAATATTTTTAATATGATATGATTGATTATTCATACGCTTCGTTTCTTCATTTCCAGTAATATATTTCATGATTTGCTCAAGTTCAAGCGCACACTTTGTAGTACAAAATAAATCTTTCGCCGGAAGTTTCGTTGCAGATCCTGGTAGATGCTTTCCTCTAACAATTGAAAAGTAAATGGTATTACCAAATATAATGTTTCGCATCTGCTAGATGCGCTGGTGTTCTCCACCCACATTTTATATTTCCTTTTGAGTATCACCGAAAATAGGATAGCTGTTCCTGTAGTTTGAAATTGTCTCCAAAGTCGGGAAAGATGCTGTGAGCAATTCCGAACTCTGCAGCCACACTTGTCTTACTGCGGCCTTCCTCCAGCTTCCCAATGATTCGACCTCGGGTAAAAGCATCCAGATATCGTCTAACAGATTGATTATTCGCCATTTCGCGTTGAGGCGGCAACTCGGTGTGATTTTAACTGCTATACGGCGTGCAATCTCTTTGCCAGACATACTTATCTTACACCGACAACATGCTTTATACTACTCAGACACTCCCCATTACGTCTACCTGCATATCTGCGCATGTGCTACCGTACATCACCTTACTTAATCTCCTGATTGGTCTTTCTGTCCGCTCTGCCTCTTCGTTCAGCTGATATGCTAATTTTTCGACTTCGTCCTTAATTTTTGCACACCAGTGTATTTACTGCGGATTAAAAAAGTGAAAACATATGTAATATAATTCTATAACAATACTGAATGCTTTTAAATAGATATATCACAAATTAAAGGGATTTTTTATTCAAATCAATCAGATTAAAAATGAAAAAAAAAATAACATTTTTAAGAACTGCATCTATTACTTTTGAATAGTTTAGTTTGTTAATTAATAACAGACAGCTTAAATATGAAAGAATAATGTTTTAAGTTTTTTCGAATGACAAAAAACTCGAATGAAAAGTGAAACAACTCAAAATCGATTTTTGAAATAAATAGCCATTTCGGACTAATAAATAAATAAAAACCCAGCGCTTAAATATTCCAAAATACAAATTCAGTAAGTGAAAAATAAGTAAATTGTATCGAATCAATAAGTACGTACTGAATTATTAAGTTAATAAATGAATTTGTTACTTCACTCTCCATGAAAATTACATATTTCACTTTTCTGTCGTAAATTTAACGGACATCAAATTACACAACTTTACTTGTTTTCCTATAAAATACTGTTATTGAAGTCGTATATTTCGTACCTACATGGATATATCATGTCTTATTTTCAAAGTGTTTTATTCTAGCATTGGCTTCAGACACTATATTTTTTAACATAAATACAGCGTTAAACTCTACTTAAATTTTATGTTTTACATTTAATCTACTTTTTCTTTCTTAATCTGTTTTAATTTATTTAACCTATTTATCATTTCGTTTGCGATGCATAATCTATATATATAAAGAAAAAAGTATGTTTCTTTGTTCGCTAATAACTCAGTGACTACAATAGCTATAGTCACCAAACTTTCTGCAATTCTTTTCTGGGTAGTAGAAAAGGTCGACGTTCACTATTTAAAAAAAAAAAAAAGTAAAATCTGAGATAGTAATTAAAACGCTTAAAACGCTAATTTTCGCCCTCATTTTTCCGAGTGGCAACAGTCTCGCACGCTGGAGATAAAAATCTGCTTTATTTCGAGAAGCGTTGCCACTGGTCGCTTACAAATCGTGGAGTTTGTTAATAAAAGATTTCTAAGTTTTACAATGAAATAAAAATAGCATTGCAAACATTAAATACATTATTCCCGATTCCAAAAACTCGTGGGAAGCCATTTCGACCGTTTCCATCTTTGTACGACTTTAATCAGCCCAGATATTAATTAAAAATTCTAAAAACACTAATTTTTGCACTCATTTTTCCGAGTGGCAACAGTCTCGCGCTTTGAAGATAAAAATGCTTTATTTCGAATAGTATTGCTACTGATTGCTTTCAAATCCTACAGTTTGTTAATAAGAAATTTCTAAGTTTGACAAAATCTCTCTCTATATAAAAAAGAATGTCTGTTTGTGTGTTTGTTTGTTTCCTCCCGTCATTGATTTTTGTTCAATTTTTTGCCACATTTAATCGACTAAAATTGAATATAGGGGAAATATTGGATGGAACGTGAGTTTTTACGATCATCTGCTTAGAAAGACGAACATCATTAAAAACTGCCTGCCATTATTACTGATAATGAGAGAAAATTAGTTTATTTTTTTATAGACATTTTATATGTGGGTTCCATATTGCATCAGAGCGAAAAATATATGACTATGAATCGTACTTTTTGCATCGTTATTAGAGAAGGATTACAGCGCTATCGTTCTCTCTGTTGTTAGATATATTACTTTCAATCTAATTTAACTGGCATCGGGTACTTCGGCTAGTAGTTATATGTAAAGGATAAAAGTTTACACATAATAAAGGGTAATATCAGTTTCAGGTTTTTAAGCCTTTCTAACGCATAAATAAATAAAGTTCTTAGTAATTCAGAAATTTTCAGCTTGTTTCTATTGCTGAACGTTGCACAAAGTTTGCGGGATCTAATTGATCCTGTGTTTGGGAGACTTAGGTTTTAAAACACACCACTTTTCCCCCCTATTACTGAAGACTTTAGTTTATACGAGAATTACATTTACAATGCAAGGAAATATTATATTAAAAATTCATTAGCATCTTTGACTCAGGATTTCATATTCCTGTTTAAAATTAAAGGATTTCTTGCTCAGGATGCGTTCTATCCCTTCATAACTTAACACTCCATTAACCGAAATCCTTTTAGTTCAAATCTCTTCCAAAATTAAAAAAAAATTGTGCCAATCTGACGCCCCTAGCAGTTAAAAATCGACAGAGGAAACTTTGGTATACAGATTTGAGCACACGCATCGCTTTGAACAAGCAGGACTGTAGAGTGCGTAAGCTATTGTACGTGGGCATAACATTTAAACATGTCATCGAGACGGAAAAGTGATTAGTGATTTTGACTGCCTTACCGAAGGATTCGGGTTCGAGTCCGAGAGAAGTAATTTGTCTGTCGCTTTATAGGAGGCAAGGATGGCCCATCTATTAAGTGCCTCCATGATAAAAACATCACCGCGTCCGGCCTTAGTTATGGCCATTGGCCTCTAAACGGCTAAAGCCCACCATTGGGAAAACACACATCTAAATATATAAGCATCTGATACACAAATAAAAAATTGGAAACATACTTATCGATACAGAACTGTGTACAAAGTTAAATATGAGTAACAGCATTGAATACAGTGGGGGAATGTGCCGCTGTACTCCCATTGTTATAAGATCTTACGTTATGGACGTGTTTGAGGCAAACTGCATTTGATATGACTGAGTAGGCAGCGGCACAATATGTAATAAATGAGCTAATTTTATTTTGTGCCGATCTGTTGCAAGCAGTATTAGCAGCCCACACTTACCAGTTTGTGGAACGTGGCTTCTTAAGTTTATGGGCAGTCATATATATAGTGGTCCTCTTTTCCTCTTAATGTATTTTTCCTAATGTTTATGCAAATTGTACTTGCTAACGCTTAAGTATTTAAGTTGTGCCTTTTTGCCAAGAGAGTAGAAGGAAGCAGAGAGAGCTCTTTTGCTACGAGTCTTCACGCGAGCTTGCCATCAGTTACTATCCGCCTTTAAGGCCTGGGGTTAACCCTCTTGAAAGTTAAAGACGTATTGTAGTTTCCCGCAGTTTTCGTACTAGAAACGTAGTAAGTTAAAAAGCCAGTCTTAGTGCTAGTCATCTGTGTAAGATATTTAAAAGTTAACTCTTATTTAAATTTTAGTTAAGTTAGTAGTCTTATATTCTTTTACGTTCAGACCACAAGTGGTTGGTCTTTGTATCCCGAAGTAAAGGAACGTATGCAAAATCGATAAGCTAATAAAGGGTAATTTGCACCCTCTTTGTTGTATCTTCCACACACGCACGAACATAGCTTTTAGTAAGCTCCCTGTTCCTACTCAGGACTATAGTTATGTTTCCGAAATCAACTAGAATCTACAAAAGTCCTGATATGGTAAAATATACTTTGAGATTATAAATGATTATTCCAAATGCAGCAGCATTGAATAAAATATGTTTCATAAGTTTGAAAAATTATTATTCATGTCTTTAAAATCCATTACCTCCAAAATATTCACTAGTGAAAAGGTTCAAATTTATGATTGCACATGTCACACTGAATTACAACAAAAGCCAATATTACTCACCTCGCCTTGCTTTAGCGATGGATTTAGCTTCACATCTGCTACCAAAACATCCTCTGTTCTGAATCAAGTCAGGGCAAGGGCTTCCACCGTTCCTAGGTGATCGTATTATGCTACGTTCCCTGATCATGGTACCGGATCCACAATCGGCACTGCAAGTGGACCATGGGCCCCAACCAGATACTTCACAGTCAATCACTGAAAACAAGAAAGGACTTTATATAACACATGCCGGAAGAAATACGCAAGAAAGTTATAAAGTAAAAATAAATAGTACAGTTTAGTATCTGAAGAAGGTCTTGATGAAGAAATAACATCACTGATAGTAATTTTAGTAATTTCTCTTAAGGCAATCGACCACCTCCATAGATTATCAAAATAGTTTAGAACTTTGGGTAGTCATCTTAGAAACGTTTCATTGCGCATAAATCGATAGGACGACAACAAAACGAGTTAGTTAAGTAATTCTATTAAGTGTGGTATTGTGGGGCTTACTTATTTAATTCAGTGTTCAATCCGTGAACCCCACAAACGTTAATAAGCGAATAATCGTTTAAGTGAGTGAATAGAGACGTTAAGACTTACGAAGGTTTAACTACCCTTTATTTCTTAAAATAAATATGATACAATCTACTCCTAACTCGGAGTGTACAGCAAAACCTCCACTTGGGTTTAAATGAATATGAAATTAAACTAAGCTTAACTAAAGCTAATTGAAAGATATAGCCGAAGCTATCATTATTCTAAGTAGTTGGCTCCTAAATCCTCATTAAATCGGCGAAGCCAAACAAGGGCCTAAAGTATGGCCGAGTGTAGCAATAGCTTAGAGAGACGTAACCAAAAGGCAAACGCGCGCTAGTCAGGAACTCAGGCTGTCTCTACCAAAGTCAGTGAAACATCGACTTAAATACTACTCGTACTCATTTGCATTAACCACGTTTCTGAAATTACATCTGGTAGGAAATTGCAAGCTGAAACTAGAATAGACAAGAAAGATGCATAAACTTTAAATAACTGTTATTAAAATTAGGATAACCTTACAATATATCTGAAAATAAATGTACGATAAAGTGTTAATTTGTACCTAAATATGTGTCGCTAAGTTATTCCAAAGAGTTAAATATTCAATCTAATTATGCGATGCAATTATTCATTGCAAACTGATCTCACTACAATAAACTGTTGATTTGAGCATCAGATATATATATCATTAATTTATTCTAAAAAGTTAAATAGTTTCAATCTATCAAACAATTATGTGATGCAAATGTTAATTCCAAACAGATCTCAGTGCAATAATTCGAGTGTGTTGTGATCTCAGTGTTGATTCGAGCATCAAATATATACCGTTAAGTTATTCCAAAGAGTTAAATAGTTTCAATCTATGAAACTCCAAAGAGTTAAACAGTTATATGATACAATTATTCATTGCAAATAGATCTCAGTGCAATAAGCTGTTACTTCAAGCATCATATTGTACGGTATTTTTTCCCTCCTTTCTGCATGCCTTCGTGGTGTAACGGTAGCACACCCGACGTGTATTCGAGAAGTCCAGGTTCGAGTCCCGGTACATTTTTTTGTGTTTTAGAGAGTCCCGGTACATTTTTTGTGTTCCTACTTCAAAAATCCTAATCACTCTACAGTGGCGCTAGAACTAAAAAGTGATGGATGATGATTCTTCACCACCAGGATTTGGCCATTAGGTCTCCTAATCCCCAGTCGTCCTTTAAAAGGGTATTTTCTCACTCCTTTCTTAATGCCTGCTTTCTGTAACGGTAACACACTCGGCACATATTCGAGAGGTCCAGGTTCGAGTTCCAGCGAGGGCATAGCTCATTTTTCATGTCTCCGACATAAAAAAACCTAATGTCTCTACAAGAAATGTTTCGTCAAGTTATTCAAAGAGTTAAATAGTTTCAAAGTAAGAGTTGTATGATGCAAAAATTCACTATGAACAGATTTTTATCTTGATAATATGGATTTAACGTTCATTGTAAATGACTCCGTCTTTATGCAATAATTAATACCACTTATTCGGTACATCACTTGAGTAGCGTTTTCTTTCAAATTTTTCTGTATACTGCCTATTCTGAA
>KK121567.1:376830-393366 GCA_000611955.2 Stegodyphus mimosarum | reverse complement strand
AAAAAAAAAAAAAAAAAAAAAGTAGCGGCGCAGAAGTTGATTGTAATACGAGTTCTCAGTGATGAAAGGAATTTCCCTCTGGGGGGAATTTCAGAGTTACAAGGGAAAATGTGGTCAACCTTTTATTTAGCTATTAGGTATTTAGTTTTATTTTATCCATATTAAAAACTACATACATTAGTTTTACTTTATGAATGTAAAAAACTACTTTTATTCAAAGTTTGGGTAATTATCAATATTTTCTATACTTTTTGTTGTTTAGTTTATAAAACACCATTAAAAAAATAACCTAAAAATTTTTTTTTTAAAAATCTGAAAGGTTTCAGATTTTAAATTACGTCCAAAGGGGCGTTTTTTTAACATTTTGTGTGTTACCTTTATTTATTAAATATCGTGTTCTTCGCACTTAAATTATAAAATTCAGTTCAACAGCAATATCGCAAAATAATTTTAAAATGAGTCTATCTTTAGAACTTCTGATACACAGTTCCGCGCGCTTTAGATAAAAAGGTTTTTTCCCCCGCAGAGTGTTGCCATTGCTTACTTTTAAATCGTTTAAGTTTGTTTATCAAAAATTCGTTAAAGTTTTACAAAATATGAAATCGATAATAAAGCAAATTCCAAATTCGGGCTTTCAGATGCGCATATTCGGGTGGAAACGTACGTTATTTCAAATTTGATGCCTCTAGGTACCGTTGTTTTATCAGAATGCGAGAAACATACATACATTTAAGCAGATTCTTTATTATTTAATTTCTTTAACTATAATACAGGGCGATAATATTTGAAAATTGAAATTTGCAAAGTGAAACATCGCTTTTAGTGAATTACCGCAAAATGCCAAAACAAAACTAATAGTCCTTCTGGGTAAATTGCCTCTTTGGACTAATAAATGCATATATATTTTTTGAATTTTGAAAAGAAAGGGAAGGTGATGTTCTTGCCTTGGTTTCAAGGGGTTTATGAGGAAAAACAAGCTGAGAAACACACGATTATAAGAGAAAGATGTGAAATGCAAATAAAAATAAAAATAGCTTTTATTTATTTATTTCCATCAGGAAAGAATTCTTGATTTTATTATCCTACTCAGAGTAGAAATATCTCGTAACGAAGATATGTATTAAAAATACAGGGTATTGTTAATGCATTTTTTTAATGGCCGGGCACTTTATTCAATGGCCATTAGCCTTGGCCACTATAAGTGGCCAGAAGTGGTGGTCATTTCATTACGGAAGCACCTAATAGGTAGCCACCGTTGCCTCTTATGAAGGGACAGACAGTTACAACCACACCTTCTCCGGGATTCGAAACCGGGCCTACTGCTAGGACAGTCAGGGTCACTAACCACTCAAATTTGTCGTTTTTCACAATTTAGAATTATACTGCAAAAATTTAAGATTTTTTTTTATTTATCTTGGAGCCTAGTTATTATTTTTACACCATTTGCTTCTGTGGATAATGGTAAAATAGTGTATATATTACTGTGAACTTCCCAACTGCAATTTCTTGTATGATTTGTGGATAACTGCGATACAGTGTGCAAACTGCTATGGTTCCACATAAATGAAATGTACAAACTTCTAAGGATACGAAGTTATGATGTATTGAAGTGGACAAGTGTTTACGTGAACAATGAAACTTAACAAATATGCTCTTCGAATTTATCAAAAGTTAACTTTGGATCCAGTTTATATGAACATAGAATAGTCTACACATCATCATAAACTTTGGGCTATGGAACTATTAATATCTGAACTGATGTGACTGGCCTATTTCGTAGATAATTGCAACAGTAGTGTGCAAATTGCTAAGCACAGATCATTAGATTGTAACTGATAAGAACACGAAGTTATGGGGGGTTGAAGTAGCCATGGGTTTACAGACTGGTTAATATATTAGTTCCACTTTCCACAGCATAAATCCTATCCATGACAGTGTAATGATTAATTGATTGTATATATTTTTTTTCCATACGTATTATTATGTAACAATTATTGTAAAGATGACATCGTCAATTTAGCATTGTAATATTACTAGCATTGATTCAATGAATGGCCGCTAGTCTGTTGGGCTCGCCTTGGCGGTGGCGGCGGGAGATGGTAGATTATCTTTTCGTGGCATGGACATAACTCTCCTTAGTGCAGAACATTAAGTCGGAAGTCCATGCGACGGTGTTTCCGGCTGGGTGGATACTTTATTTAATACATATCTTTCTTAAGTAATTCTCCAAAGACCAACTGCATATTTCTAGATAAAAGCCTTGCGAAAGGTGTGGTAATGCTATTGATGATAATAATTTATTGTGACAGGTTACATGCCTCATATAAGCATGGAAAAAAGAAATGTATTTTCCTTTCATGGTGACCCAGTGATCTACAATGGAGGACTTGATTAGCCTCAAAAGACCGGGTCTAAGGCCGCAGACGGGGAAACCAAAATCATGTACGAGTGTATTACTCATTAGAAATGTTTTTCGCGTATGAAAGCAATGGACGTTAGCACTGATTATCTCTGAAATAAATCTGAGCCTAAGACTCCTCACAGTGTTAATAGGTCGCTGTTGGAACAGACTGCAGCATTCTTGTTTGCCTGATGTGACACCTTCTTGCATTTTTATGGGAAATGTTGAAATTTATCCTTACACAAATAAGGTTTTTCTTTATTAAAAATTTTTATAACATTAATGAAGGAAGACAAATTGCATAAGATTGTGGAATATCGGGTTCGAATGTATTTGGATGTTAAATCATGCATTTACAGCACTTTGTTGTGAAAAATGCGACATTCGCACACATTTAAAACTGTATGCAACCACATACTATGTTTTAAGTAATACACACACTTGCCAATGAATTAGAAACCCAAGAGCAAGATTTTATCGGATCATCTTTTGCACGTATAACTGCTCTGATTCGTTTGAGCATCGAAGCTACATGCTTCTGGAGTGCATTTACGTCCAGAGAATATCATGCATTGGCTATGCAGCATTTTAGATCTTGTATGATCAGCGAACCAATTTTGAACACTTTTGGCACGATGTATTGTTGCATTATCGTCCATGAAATATTCGTCTTCATCAGGGCAAAAATGGAACATTGCAGGGGGCATTTGATCTGCCAGTATATCCAGGTATCTTATGATTGTTTGTTTACCCTCGAGGAACTCTAGGGCACCCCTTTCTATGCTAGAAGAACATGCCCCATATCATGATACTCCCACCAGGTCCTTGCACAATTCGAGCAAGGCAAGATGGATTCATGGTTTTATGGGGTACTCGCCAAATTCGACGTCTTTCATCAGTACAAAATAAGGTGTAGCGTGATTCATCCGACCACATTACCCGTTTCCAATCCTCAAATGTCCAGTATTTTCTTTTCCGACACCACTGCAAACGAATTCTTGCATGTCGGGCAGAAATGAATGGTTTTTCTCACAGGCAGCCGACTATACATTTCTATCCTCTGCAATTCTCTGTGTATGTTTTGAGTTGAAAATCTGTTGGGAAGAGCTTTGATTAACAATCTGAGTCAGCAGTAGAGTCCCTGTTCTGCCGTACGATGCGTCGGAGGCAGCGTCGATCACTCTCTTGGAAAACTGTGCTGGAACCGCAGTCACGTCTTCTAGAGAAGGATTGTGAGTTCTGATTCCAATTTTTGAAAATCTTTTATATGGCTACTTTTGAGAACCCAGTGAGATTTGCTGTCTTTGAAATCGAAGCCCCCGCTAAACGGGCACCAACAATAAGCTCTTTTTCAAATGGTGAAAGTTCTGTCGTTTTTCCCATTTTACTTCATTTATTCATTGAGAACTATCAATGCTGTTCTAGTTATAATGCATCTAGTTATAAAGTCTACTAGTTATAATAGTCTCATGTTATATAACTAGACTTTTATCAGTTTGGATACTCAAGTATATAGTGAAGTCTGAGTGGTATCTAAATTACACCATGCGGAGAAAGGGATGGAAAAAATGAGAAAAGTGGAAATAAGCCTTTAGATTTCAATACCGAAACAACAAGACCGAAAAGTCATGGACTGACATTCCTACACGAAATTGTGCTCATCAAAAACGCATTTGTTAGAAAAGAAAGTTAACTGCTCGCGCAAACACATATTTTATGCATGTCTTGTGAAACTTTAATGTTTACTTCGGTGAAAAAGACCTAAAGATTCGAAAAGGGAAACAGCGCTAAATCAACACATGTATAAAGACAGAACAAATAAATGCAAGTTGGAATGAACAGTGTCTTTGTCCTAGGAAGAGAAGAACTCAGAAACAAAGTCATGGTGAAAGTAATCTTTCGTCACTCAGAAGATAAAAGTTTCCAGATGAGAGAAAAATAAATCATACGAATGTTACTGTTTTGAAGAGGGAAGTTACAGTTTATTCAGCAAAAAATAGTGTTGTAAAAACAAATCTATTGAAACTGAAAGAAGTCACTTGCTTACAGGAAGATATATAACATTAAGCAAACAGTCCTAATCGCATAAATGTTAACGTTAATGGTTATGAATTAAAGGAACCTAATTTGATCTGTCTCGTTGCAGTTAATTTGACAAACGAGATATGTTTTTATAAATCTATCACACTCGTACATCAGATATATGCTACTTTGTAACAGGAATGATAAAACTAAAAGAATAAAGCGCTCTCTTGTCTTGAAGTATACGGAACAAAAATTCATTTGCAAATAAATCAATATTAGAATATTTCCTCCTTTTTTACTCTCTTATCACGCATTCGTAAGTTTGCACTAAAGGGAAAGCGTGCATATAACACGCATTTCTTTCCAGAAAATTAATTGTAAATTCTTGAAACGTTGGTTTTAATTTTAGGCACTTTGTTGAAATAAGAAAATTTAATATTTTAAAGTGTTATGAACTCTGTAAGACGAATTATACCGAAGTACCATTGAATTAGGTACAGCAAGTCAATAACGAGATGGGCCTCCTCTGGCCTTGATAATGTCTGCCTACGACGAGGCATAGATTCAATGAGTTTTGGAAGCTTTCTACGGGAATGGCTTGTCGAACATCAGATAGAGCTGTCCACAACCTAGGAAGGGTCGCTAGCGTTGTGTGATGTGGTTTCCCAGTTTTCTCCTAAACACTCGAAACATGCTCAGTAAGATTTAAGTCAGGGCTTACAGGTAGTCAATTTATAACAGAAAAGTCAGAGAAATGCTTATCCAACCAAGCAGTAGTCAACCGGGACTTGTGAGAGGTGTAATTGTCTTGCTAGAATACTACATTTCCGTGTGAATGACAGAACAATATAAATGGATGAAGATGATCACCCAACAACTCTACGTACCGAATCATATTGAGGGAGGTAGGTACAAGTGTCAAAAATCCCAAACACTGCCAAGAGGAAGCACCCTAGACCATGACTAAAACGCCATGATCTTGTACAGGTGCAATCTGGCATGCAGGATTCATGGTTTCATGAGTCTGACGCCATATTCTCAGGCTCTCATCGGTGTTCAGAAGTTGGAATCGAGACTCATCACTCCATGCTACTCGTTTCTAGTTCTCTTGAGTCCATTCTCTTTGTTCTCTTGCCTGGGCAAGACATGCAGCTCGATGGCATGCATTAAGCAATGGTACTATTTATGTCTACTGCTTCCGAAGCCCATATGATGAAGCGAGCGTTATTGATCCGTTTACTGATTATACGACTGGCGCCCTGATTTTCCGTCTCTTACTACGCTTGTTCATGGCTTGTTGTCCTTTGCAATTTGCCCGATCTTTAGTTTTTTCCCCACCATCCGTGTATTCTCAGTATATACTTGGACTGTCAACCTTGAAAATCCTAATCCTAACGCTTTCGGAAGTAGAATGGCCCATGCGTCGATCACCTACTTTCTGTCCACGATCAAAGGTGTCTAAATCAGAAGTTTTACCCATATTGGCGACTGAACCGATTGATTAACAACAATCACAGTACTAGCTGCAGTTACCACAGCGCCCTCACCTGATTCTAAATGCGCGGTAGAGCTACAAAATTTGCATAACCATGTCTATCCTTAATTTAGTGGCACTTCAACGTATAACGAATTCCTGATTCTGAATTTTAATCTAAACCATTTGTAAAAATAAAGTTTCGTTATAATAGTAACTATACTGAATTAATGATAGCATAAAGTGTTTATTTTCAACGAATAGATGGCAAAAAGCATAGGATGCCTAATATTTCTTTATTTCGTGTTATACAGATGGTTGGTGGTTGGCTATTTGGTTATGAGTCTATGAGTTACGTCTGTCTATGAGTGTCTGACTCTTTCTGTCTAAGAGGAGCGATGCCTCTTAGACACAGTTGAGAACAAAGTTGAGAAAGTTGTGACAGTGAGAGTGGAGAACCCGTGCCTTTAACTTTGTTTGCCCCATACACCCTTTCTCCACTGCAAGTTGATCATCCCCCTTCCTTTCCGAAACTCGAAAAATGCATATTTATCTATTTAAATGTTTTTAAAATATATTTCATAGATTAAACAAGAAAAAGTGTAGAAAATGTTGATGAATACAAAAACTTGAATAATGCTGTTAATATCGAAAATTTTTTCTAAGGTTGTCTATAATTTTCTTCATGAATTCGTAAGTTTCGAATCTTTATACCACACAAAGAGAAAATATGAAACACAAAGAAAAGTCCCTTCCCCTTTTTGTGACCTTTATCTTCTCCCCTTTTCTGTGAAAAATTGTCTCGATCACTAATTTGTTTTTTTCTTGTCTGTACGATAATAATAAAATAATATTTATTCTGTCACATAAATTTAATTATTTTCGTTTCACGTATGAGTAGGTTTCGTCGTGTGTCTCATCAAAGAATACATAGATATTGCTTAATTTCCGGCAGATGCTTTCAATAATTCTATTTGGAGTAGTAAAACAGCCGGATGTTCTGCTGCCATATTCAAAAACATGAAATAAAACAAGGAAGTATGAGTTATAGGAAAGCTGATTTTAGCATAAATTTAAAAGAACCTTAACGAATACTTGACCCCTAACAACATGTTATATAAACGTTTTTTTTAGCCCAAATGGCTTTAGCCAAGAAAGGCTATCAGTCTCAAAATGAGATTTTGCGTTGAATCACTATAAAAGACTGAATCATTTTCAAATGGTTGCCACCAAATGTTATCGCCCTGTACTATATTTAAAGAAATTAAATAATAAAGAATCTGCATAAATGTATGTATATTTTTCGCGATGTGAAACAATAACAGTACCTAAAGCCATCAAATTTTGAATAACGTAGCCCTCCACCCGAATATGGGCACATGGAAGCCCAAATTTTGGAATTTATTTTATTGTGTATTTCATATTTTGTAAAACATCAGATCTAGAAATCTTTAAATCAAAATGAAGTCTCTTTTACCTTCTTAACTACACCACATTGTGTAAGTAATCGTATAATAAGTAATCATACAATTCTTAACTTAAAAATTAATGTGAAATAAAAGCAGAAAGATAATAGATAAGCAGATACTTCCTTGTTAAAGTGCCACACCGCTTAGTGGCGAAAATCGGCAAATTTAATCTGCCAGATATGCAAATTTCAAAAGTCGCCGAAAGCTAATGCGATGGCCGCTTTAATAAGAAAAATCAGACAAATCTTCTAAGCATATAATATTCCAGGGCAGGTGACTACAGTAAAATGCAACACGTGTTAAGTACTGGATTATTTTAAAAATAAGGCTTAAAATAAAATGCGCCTTTTATTAAACGCGAAGACTAGTTTTTTAACATTTTCTACAAATGTGCTCGACGTCCACAGCATATTGGAGCTCATTCAAGGCAAGTAAAAACATACTTGGCGGCATTTAAGTCCATCAGTAATCCACTCGTAATACAACTTTGGATGATAAGCTTGTTTTCGTCAGGTCAGAACTATCAATGAACTGAAGAATATTCAACTGTGTCGTGAACAGCCTGCTTTCAACAACTTTTCGCATTGTAAGAGAATCATGTATCATTTATCTGATAATGAAAATTCTATAAAGCACTGGAATAAAAATCAATTCATCAATAGCAAATTAACGCAGATAAAACATTTTTAAGATACACAGGTTATTGACCCGTCGGTCTGCTTTTGATATAACATTATCCATCGTAGCGGCCCTGCAAAAGCAACGGCTGTTACCGATAAACTTCATGTGTAAATATTATGATAAATACAAACCATTTCCCATGATCAGAAATCATATTTTTTAAGCTATGCGCATCTGTAAAATGGAACGATGCCCATGCGTTCTTAAGACGCATCTTGTTATGTCTAAAATTAGCTAAAGAGAAAGAAGAAGATAAAATTCTATAGCATAAACTTTGCTGTGGTTCATCGAATGTTTACATGCTCACTACAGCCTCCCTGATAAACATCATATTCGATTATTAGTCGTGACTAATGTTTCTTAATTTTATTCACAATGGTTAGGGTTTAATTCCTAAAACAAAAGCTGCCGGAGTCTTAGTGGGTATGAGTGGTACCTGAAGGTGATGTCATTAGCTTTTACAACTGCAGATATTGCTGCTGTACGTAGAAGGATAGAAGAATCTGATTCCTTGCTAGAATAAACTCAGTGGCACGTTTTTTAACGTCTCTACATACGCGTCGGTCCACACAGCGTACTTCAAAGTAAAACAATTACGACAGTGAAAAAACAAAATCCCAGGTTAAGCTGATTTATTACGGAAATAACCCTTGCGGGCTAGTCGCAGAAGTGAAAGGATGCTTTCGTGAAGGACATCTTAGGGAGAATCGTCTCGCATTCACGTTAAGCATGGGAAAAAACAGCGCAAACATCTTGCAGCGAATTCTTTTGACCGTATTAGAGCCAGTGTCAAGCTATAATTTTCAGCAGCGTCATCCATTCGGGCAATAGTAAGCAATGAAACTCTTAAAATATTCTTTTGTGATGCTTACTAGTTAAAGTTTGTCTTTTTCCCTAATTTAAGAACCTTGTCCCTATATACACAGTCCAGTCACATTAATGTGACCACCACGTACTTTCCATGTCAGAGTTAAATAACTAATCACAGAAGGCAGGTGGCAGCACAGTGCAGTTGAGCGTATATAAAGGGTATGTGAGGGCTTCGGAAAACATTTCAATCGTTGGCGTAATGCAGAAACGAAGCGATTTATCCGACTTCCAAAAGGGCATGATCATTGGCTTTCGGGCCAAGGGTGGAAGCATTTCCGAAACGGCTGAGTTTGTGAACTGTTCGCGTGCCGCCGTGGTAAAAGTGTACCGTGCATGGCAAAATGGGACTGTCCAAAATCAGCGACGTGGCAAATGTGGTGCACCACGGGCCATAGATGACAGAGGCGAACGACGGTTGCGGAGATGCGTTCGGGCAGATAGACGGGCTACCGTTGAGCAACTGACCACCAAAATGAACCAAGGGGCTACCAAAAGTGTCTCCCAAAGTACTATTCAGCGAACATTGCTGCGTCTGGGCCTCCGAAGCAGACGCCTGGTTCGTGCACCTATGCTGACTGCTGTTCATCGACGGCGAAGGCTAGAATTTGCACGCCAGTACAGCAGCTGGACGTCCACTGAGTGGCGACAGGTTGCGTTTTCGGATGAATCGCGTTTTATGCTCCATCGGACAGATGGACGTTGGCGTATAAGGCGTGAAACCTCTGAAAGGAACCACCCTGCAACCATTGCCGGAACGGTCCAAGCTGGAGGCGGGAGCATTATGGTCTGGGGAATGTTTTCCTGGCATTCTCTAGGTTCACTGATCATTGTGGAAGGCACAATGGATCAATACAAGTACGCATCTGTCCTTGCGGACCATGTTCACCCCTACATGCGCATTGTTTTTCCTCAGGATGATGGCATCTTCCAGCAGGACAATGCGAGGTGCCATACAGCTGCCAGTGTACGTGCGTGGTTCGAAGAGCACCAGGATGAGTTTACCGTCCTCCCCTGGCCAGCAAACTCACCTGACTTAAACCCAATCGAGCATCTGTGGGACCATCTCGATCGAGTTGTTCGCGCCATGGATCCTCAACCGCGTAATCTAGCGCAGCTGGCCACGGCATTAGAGTCGGCATGGCTCAACATCCCAGAGAACACTTTCAGGGACCTATGTGACTCTCTTCCTGCACGTCTCGCAGCAGTCCGCTCTGCGAAAGGTGGTTATTCTGGCTTTTGACAGATGGTCACATTAATGTGACTGGACTGTGTATAATTCATATTTTCCCTCATTTCGTCTCTCCTCCGCCAAATCATGCAGTTTATCAGTAAAAGAACTACATAATTCTTACTATTTACTAAATATTCATTATATGGACATACAGATAGATGGTGACTGAGTAATTTGAATGATTTCATGTATGAAACAGTACGAATCCCGTAAGTTTATATGAAATTTCTTGAATTTTTGCTTCGGAGATTTAAAACAAAAGTTTACATTACATGATATTCGGATGAAAAGGTGCAAAATATGCAAATTGTATGTCAGAAGCTAACTGTTACATACGTTTCTAATTTGTGCTCTCGTAGAGGCAATCTTTTAAAGGTTTCCTTACATTCTTCTTTTATGTTCGCATTCAGCTAATAACTGTGTGGAGTCATGAAGTTATTTTGAAGCAGGAGATATGAAAAATGAACATTGTCCTCACCGGGACTCAAACCTGGACGTCTTGAATACACGTTGAGTGTGCTACTGTTATGCCACGAAGGCATATTGGAAGGAAAGCGAAAATACCTCATGTACATCCCCGGGAACCCAATCGCCAAATCTTGGCGGTGACGAATTATTGTCCACCACCTTTTAGTTCTGGCGCCACTGTACAGTCATTAGGACTTTTTGATGTCTGGAAACGGATATCACTTTAGAATCACTAAAGGAAATCACTTTAGGATCAAGCTAAATTAAGTTGTGCTGTTAAGATGCATTGTATTGAAACAGATTTACACGCCAAAGTATACATTTTTATAAAATAAACTGATAATTATAAAAGATCTGTAACACATCGTTTAGAACGCCAAAGATTCAGAGCCTCTTCGGCCACCAATTTTCTTTATAACTGGCCTTTTGCTTTTCAAGTATTCTTTCTTCCAGAATTGTTGTCTACGTAAATTACTAGCATCTCAAAACCTGCATAGTTATGCTTCGGTTATAGTTACACAGAACAAGAATCAAGCAATTGAAATCGATTATTGCTGTACTACAAGGAACCGCCCTAACGTGAAATTCACTGAGATAGATTTTGTTAGGCTTGACATTAGCGTGAATCAAAAGCTTTTATTATAAACTCTTTTCAGCCATATTATTTCTTTTATTTTATATAACTTTCATTGGAAGGTCTCCTATTTAATAGCAGTTACTTCGGAAGTCTCCACAGAAATTTTGAAAAGAAAAGCTGATGCTGCTTCTGATAAAAAGAGTATACCGGGCAATTCTCCATGAAAAATTACGATCTACATTTAGGAACTTTTACGTCAACGTGGAATGATGCATGGCTCCTAGCCAGAGGCCATTAATCTAGCTGCCATGTGTAAGACATTGTGCCCAAAACATTAATGACCTTGATATTTACCTCGAATATTATTTTTTAATCCCCCACAGACAGCTTTCTGCGAGCAAGTTTCTATACTTTTTATTTATGGCAGGTAATAAGCGATTTTTATCAACGAAATACTTATGCGAGGTATGCAAAAAAACTTAGGGTAAAGAGTTACATCTGATGTGCGTTTCCGTTTGAAATATAATATCTTTTCAATTAAATTTATTACACATTCAAAGTATATTACATATTTATAGTGTTAGATTATGTATACATTATTATAATGAAGGAAAATGCACTTTGAAATTTCTACAAAAACTTCAATCAAAAGGCGATATTACATAATTAGCAAACTAAAGACATACAACTTAACATGAGTAACGGGCAAAAACTCATTTCTTATATTTAGATACATGCATATTTTAGGAAAATTTCGTTGAAAACTAAAAATTAAAAAAAAATCTTATAGAGTGTTATTATTAATAAAATAGAATTGATGATGCACGCTTAAATGGGACTGAACGGGAAAGATTTCCGCACGTGTTTGTAAGTAACCATGAAGACATCTAGAAATATCTAGTGACAGTTACTAAGAAGGTGAAGATACGGCACATTCTGAAATATTTAGTCTAATGAAACATTACGTAAGAATCTTATTAAATGAAGAAGGTCGTTTTATTCACATGTTAAAGTTCCCTCATACAGAATACGGATCTTGGTCCGCTTACACACTGTTCAACATTGCAACTGCAACATCAAGATGAAAAATCCGTAAAATTATGCAACCTGGGAGAACTGCAAGTGTAACTAAGACATGCAAATAATCAAACGTTTAAACACCTAAGCTCCAGTTAGCGACATGTGGAAGAGCTTAAATGGTATAGAAGCCTGATGGAATGCAAGGCTTTTCTACTACGTAAGACTTTAGAAATTGGTTTAAGTCTTATAGATTCATAATACGATACCTTGAATTCGCCGACATGCTATTTATCATTCTTGAGCTTAAAAATCTTAGATTATTACTTCAGCAGATCGCTACGCATTTAAGGAGAAATATTAAGATTGTTCAATGTTTTGTATCTTAGTGGCTGCGAGAACAATGACGAATTCTATGACAGCAAGAAATAACCACAGGTGAACTCTGTTCGGAAGGATCGTCAAGTTACAAGTAACGCATAGTGAACCTTACTCTGATGGAAGTGAACTTTGACATCAGTTATTTTAAGCTCAGGCGCTTCAGCAATGTCTATAGTAACTCAGAAGGAGCTTACAGTATATTAGGATAAGGGCCAGACGACCAGCGATATGTGTTCAAACTACTGCTCCCAAAGGCCAACGTAGATGATAGGAGACTGGTTTGGACATCACTCTGCCATTTTCATTAACTAGCCTTCAAGAGAAAATATAATTCCGGACCTGTTTCTGGAATGGTACAAGGTAGCATAATATGGTAAAGGTAGCACATGATAGGAAGAATCGTCTAGCCTTCCTTCCTGGTACTGGTAACTCAATGTCATTATGATTTGGCCCTAGAGCCAGTAGTACAGTCCTTCTTACAAGTGATCCAAAAGTCATTTTTCAAAGCAATAACTCTAGTTGCCACAACGTGTTGCTTATTCTAATGTTGCGTGAACCTAACATGCTACCGTGGCCTGCCGCATTTCTGATCATGTTTCTTATGCATCACATGTGGGACATTATTAATCGCCTACTGATAAGGAACAGTCAACTGCAGATCTTCTACGTTAAATGGCAAAGAACTTGCAGCGAGGTAAAATCTTCCTCAGAGAATCTACTTGCTAATCAAAATTCCCTTTCTGAGAGATTTTACACTGAGAAAGAAACCATTTTATTTTAATAGTATAAAGAATATACCTTAAAATATTTAAAACCTATTTCTATCACTTATGCATACATTAACACATATGAGGACATGACAGCACTTTCCAGACGTAGGGGGTAAGATGATCCGAAGCTATTCATTACTAGCACTGATATTATAATGAAAATCTTTAATGAAAAAGTACGAAGACTAGGAATTGATTAAGGGAGAACAAATGATATATCATAATGCAATTCACTCCTCTCCTGTCAATTCAAAAACTAGTTTTGTCAAAACTCCTCAGGGGAATATACCTGAATCGTTTAAAGAAATAAGTTATTTTACGTTTCCACGAGCTTGCTTCCATTTGAGATGGTAAATGCTGTCATTGAAACAAACATTGTACTGCTCTTTATTGCTAAAAGCTCATAGGACATTAGTGACAAAGGCCTCTTACGGTTATCGGTGACTATGGATTTGATAATTGTGATGTTCTTCGGTTACGATCAATGGTGTTTTTCGATTTATTTCAATTTTCACAAACTGTCTAAATGCATTGTTCCCATGGACTGACCGCCAATAGCTTAGAGATCATTAGTGACCAACAAGTTTACTGGACACTGGTGTCCTTCGATTTATAGTCAGTGACTGTTAACATGTTGGTAACCGTCACCAATAGTCTCTACCGGCACCAGTATGCTTCGATTTAATTCTAATTTTAAAATCTATCAAAATTAGCTTCACCGCCTTACATGAGATCATATGCATTGATTCTAAACGACTATCAATCTACAGGTCATCGTTCACCAACAACATTCTTGATTATCAATTTCGATTTATTTAATTTTAATGGCCTATCTAAGAGACATAATTTAAAATACACATAATTTAAAATATAGTCATCTTATAGTGTTTATGAACATTTATGGCATTATTTTTGATCTAATATATTACATACCTGGAGTAGAATAATCGGCCATTTTTACTTCCTTGTACGAAGTAAAAACGACGTATTACAATTGCGAAAAATTTCAGGTATCATATTTCAATGATATTATCCATCTTGATTGCTATCGAATGCAATTTAATGATGTTTTTGAGAGACAACCGTACGTAAGGGCAGAATAAAGGACTCTTTTGCCCCAAACGAATTATAAAACCAATTGACAATGGCTTCTGAAGATATTTTTTGCGGCGTCTGTGCGTATTTACGTATGTATGTATGCATGTATGTATCTCGCATAACTCAAAAACGAGTAACCTCAGAACGTTGAAATTTTGTGTATAGGACTGCTATAACATATAGATGTGCACCTCCCATTTTGGTTGCAATCGGCCGCACCTAAAGTACATAAATATATGTATATGTATATCCACTCTTACTCGGCTCAGAGAGCTCAATTCTTTATTCTTATATGTTTGTAAATTGTGCATTTTTTGTTTTAAAAATGATTGAATTATGTTGTACTTATGTTCCGGTTAAGGTTTTTATGCGTTTAGTTAACCTGCATGTCATAGTTGTAGAATTATCAGCAATTTAAAAGTTAATTTTGAAGTCAAACAACAAACACCTGAAGATTTTTACTGATCAATAAATAACAACTAGCTGAAGATTTAGTTGAGCTTTGACAGCTGAGGATGATGGTTCGGTAAAACCCTCGAAACTAGTCCTCTGAAAATTTGCACATATAATTTTTGTTGCTGATCTTTGTTGTTGACTTCTAGATTAATATTTGTTCGGCGTGTTATTCTATTTTGATTTAAGTGTTGTTTAAGTGCGGCTAAGCCTAATTCTTTTTGCCATAGCAGCCATATTTGTTTACATTTGAAACTTAGCAGAATAGTGGATTTGTTGCCAATCTAGAGAAACTATACTTCGCAACAACAAAGTAACGTCTTCTTTTATTATTGCGAGTCAAATTATGCTTAATCCATTCTGAAATTATCATTTAAGTTATTAAATTATCCCATATATTCACTCAACATAGCGTCCACTACAAATTTAGTCAGTTTCTACATCTTCAGTGTCTTTTTGCCGAGAGGCCAAAAGTAAACTTTCTATTTTGTGCAGCGAAAAATCTGCCGAATTGCTTGTTTTTGCAGCTGGCCGAATTGCTTGTAGAAACTGTAATTTGAATTGTAAAACAATTAAAATTGTTTTAACTGTATTTGGTGTTTTATGTTTTTTTTAGCTTTCAATTTTTAATATAGATATTTTGAGTTTTTATGTATTTTTGCCTTGTCGCGAAGTGAGAACTGAATCAACTAAATGAGAAATACTATATCTCTAATGAAATTCGAGAAAATATGTTTAAATGAAAGGCAGGAAAAATTTTAACATTCCGTACAAGGAGGTCATGTGGTGTACACATCATATTTTGTTAAGGTATAATTTGAAAATTTTAAACGTCTGATCATAAAAAAATTATGTTTCATGCTTTTTAATAAAACGTACTTTGGCAATTAAATATTACAGTCTTGTTTTAAGCAAGTTAGTTGGAAGTTTATATAAGGAAGTTTTTAATTATTGTTTAGTTCTACGACAAAATTCCTTGCTTACGGGTACTTAAACATTTTAGATTATTTTCTGCAAATGAAAATGTGCTTGCTAATTAATATAAAAATTTCAGACTTCCGAATAGCAGCTATAGAATTTATCATGCATTCATAACATAGGAACGCAAGCTTGTTATTTATGTACTTCCTCTTAAAAATGTGTGGACCACTACTCCGTAGAATGCTAAATAAATAGAACTGAGGCAAGGGCTTTACATATGGTTAAAACTTTGAACAGTAAATCCATTAACACTATCTGTAATGTTCTTTCAAGGTTTAAAAACTTAGCAGTCATTAATAAACATATTTTACGATAACTCGAAGGTTATCACTGATCTTCTACAGCAGTTTTTAATTCGATTACGCAAATAAAACGACTCACGTTGCAAAATGAAGAAGCTATTGATAATAAAAATTGTTTTTCAAAGCAATTATGTTAAAAGAAAGTACCCAGTCATTGGCTGTTGCATATCACAAAATGCTATTTTTCAAATTTTATATGGAATAAAATATAATATTTTATCAACATTGCAAGCAAAATAATAAAATGATGCACAATCATCTATGGGATGTCAATACTAAGATCAATTTTTTCGTTCCCTGGAATATTTAAAATCCAGACCCCTCCTTAACGAGATTCC